>OY288248.1:17708667-17721167 GCA_958450325.1 Agrostemma githago
TTAGTTTTTCTCATGGTGTTTTTTTCTACCATGAATTTTGTGTATGGTAGGTTTCGTGGACGATCTCGAGGTCGACAAGTATATTATTGATTCCGATTTGGACTGGAGGTAACGTTGATGTTACTCGGTATTTCGTGATTTTAATTGTGTAATTGCATGTATATTTTTATATTTCATTTTTGACAATATATGTATGTCATATAATCTGAAAAATTTTTAAAAGTTAAAATTTTCATGTTTCGATATTTTTATCGTTTTTACGAGATCAATGCTTAAATTGTTATATTAATTTGTAAAATCGTAATATTCGGCCTAAACTTGTAATGTATTATTATATTCATTAAAAATGAAGTTTTTAATGATTTTTAATAATTTGGTATTTTTCTGATATTTTTGATATCGATTATTGAATTTTTACCGTTTATGAACAAAAACGATTAAAAACCGATTTTTATTTCTAGCACTTAAACATTTTATTTTAATCTGAAATATTTCATGGATGATGTTTCTGTTGAAAAAGAATTTTATGAAATTTTTCATAATTTTTCAGAATTTTTAAGTGGGTGAATTAATTAATCACTTTAAATCATCGTTTATCGTTAAAACCGTGTTTGTCGTTTAAATTCTCAATTTTTGGCCTTTTAAATAAATCTGGAATTTTGGAAATCTGAAAAAAAAAAAATAGTATTTTCTGGAAAATCATTATTTTTAAAGTTTAATAATAGTTTTTGGATATTAATACTTAAATCGTTTTGTAATTACTATTTTTATTAATTGTTATTGTCGAGATTAGACGATTAACGAGAAAACCCTTTAAAAACCGAGTTTAATGATTCTAGAAAATTCTCTTTTCTGGACAGAATGTCCAAAATATATTTTATCTATTTTACGTAATTTTTGTACTATTTATTAAAGTCTTTAATTAATAGTAATGATTTTTGGACAAAATTACGATTTATCGTTAAAATGCTTTGTCTTACATAAAAGAATTATTTCTCCAGCAATTTTGAAAATATTTAAATCTGAAACTTTGAGATTTAAATCACCCCTTATCATATTCTAAATTTGTTTAATGATTTAAATTAAAGAAAAGACGTTAAAAGATTTAATTTGACATTTGCCGTAAAATCTTATTTACGCTTGTTTTGTCGAAACTATTAATAATTAGGGAATTTTAGTTTTATAAATTTTGGAAACACCCTAATTAGTAGTACTAAAGATTTTAAGACTTTTTTAATCATTTTATAAACACTTGTATGATATTTCAATAATTTCATAAACCCATTTATCCTTATTTTGGAAATTAATATTGTTAAGGCCGAAAGTATTAGTTTTATAAATCGATATCTTTTACTAAAAATGTTTTGTTAGTATGAATTAATATTTTCGCTATTTTGATATGGTGCTATCTTTTTAAAGTTTCTAAATATAGAAGTTTCCTAAAATAGAAAGTTTCCTCTTTTGGAAGACGATCCGTTTTCCCTTTTGTTCTCTTATTGTTTACAATGATTATATCTTTTAAGTATCGATAATGACCATGTTTTGGAGTTATGGAATAAGGACAAGTGTGGGTTTAGAGTAATATAGTCTGGGATGTACGTTTTGCCATCAACTGTAAGGTTGGTGTGTCTTTATGGGGCACATTGGTCGTTGAACTGAGCATGGTTTGTGTTCAGGAGAGTGTACATTTACCTTAAACTTAGATATCGCATCGTGTAAGTCACGTCGGGTTGAACTGGATATTGTAACAACCCGGATTTTCCCGACTTTATAAATAAGTCTATAATAGGAAACAGCGGAAGACATAATACATATCCGAGTCATTACTATTCTCAACTAACTAGATTTCTTCATAATAATTATGAAAGTACTTAAATATTACATTTAATTATAATAATTTCGTGAAGAATAGAAGTACACTTGTGTCCCATCTTGAACTATCTCCAACCTTGCCCGTCTGAGGAGTGGTCAGTCTCCCTTAATCTGACGATTAAAATATTTTAAAAGAATTTCATAGAAAAACAAATCGTCAGGTGGGTAAATTATCAAAATTTAATATGAATAAAATATTAAAATAAACATAGATCAAATAGCAGTTCATAAAAGCACAACTGATAAACACATAACTTTTAGAAATCGTAAGAAATGTTTCAAGTGCCGTATTATTTTTAGAAAAGTTTTATCACGATATACCGGCCAAATTATTGTACAAGTTCCGAATAAGTTTCATATTTGAAACTTGTACGATAATAATATACCGCCAATCACACCGATACCAGGGGGCTTACATTATTACCCCTGTTTACCGTGGTCACATAAACACGTTTAAAACAAAATTCGTCCTCTCATCTCCAGGGTCGAATGCCGGTACGTGGGGTTGTTACCCGCACCATGGACTACTCTCCACCCGGCCGGTTATCCCCGCAGCCACGCTCCAATCGTCGACTCACGGGAACCCGGGTGCGATCCACCTAACACGTACGGGACTGATCAGGTCCCCACCTAAAGTATGGCCACACTCCCGCCTACTCTCGAGTCAATGTCAGCACAGCCAAAGACCCTTCGTACGCTACGGACGGTTTTATACGGTTAAGCTAAGCACTATTCTTCCAAGTTATCTCGTACACAATAGAGACAACCTGCTTTCCCGCTCAATGAGATTTCGAATAAAGTCCTAAAAATGCCCAATAAAATATAAAACCATTTGAATTATATTTTGAAAACATTATGTGTTGTCCAACTTGAATTCAATAGAAAATTCATTCCTTTTATAATTAGATACGAAGTAACAGTAGCCAAATACCACGTAGTCAAATAAGAGTCTCCTTACGGGTTGTCCCTATTTGTAGGCCGGGATTTGGCTAACGAACTTGGTTAATATGTTAAATGATTAGTATGACCATTTAACGGAGTTTAGCCAAGTTTAATCGATTTAACTAAGGGACAGTTTTCATTCCCCGGAGTAGTTTAATCGATGTAGATCGTCTTAGTTTAATGTGGTTAATTCCATTTTAAAAAGATATCGATTGAAATAATTTTAAGAAAAGTTATTTTAAAAGGTTTCTGATTATGTTGTGTAATGTAAGCGAATGCGTTTTGATTTAAAACTTTTATTAATAAAAAGTTTGTTTATTTAAATACTTTGATTTTAAAAAGATTGTTTGTGGATTTAAGTATGTTGGAACGTTTTAATAAAGTCCAAAAAGGCTGATGCATATCTGTTTGCTAAAAACCCAATTTTGTCTTATAAGAAATTTTATTTTGAAAGCGTCAAAGTATACCAAAAAGTTTGTTTAAATATATATTTTTAGGAAAATGTCGAGGTTTATTTAGGCGAATTTTAGTGATATCGTGAGTCAGGCCTAAACGCTTGCCAAGGTCCTAGAAATCTAACCTATTCGTAAGAATAACTAGGTCTTTTTATATTACATAATTTGGGGTATCGTTTGGTCAAGTCTCGCCCTAATCTATTAAATTACATCGATTTTCGAAGTCTTTAAATAAAACAATAACAACAATAAAAATACAAATACAAATACAAATTTACAACATTATTTTAAGGATTACAATTAAAGAAATCATTTAGCACGTAAATGGTTCCACGAAATTATTTCGGAAAAGTCTCTCTGCCGTATTTTATGTTATCATACCTAAAGTGATTATTTTTTTGTTCTTAACTATACGATTACTCTAAAATTTGATTAGAACTCTAAAATTTTATGAGACCCTAAATTTTATTATTATCTCCATTTCAACTCAAACTGTCACTTTAACTAATAAATTTCCCTTTTCATTATTTATGAGTTTAGACCAAAGTTTTATTTATACTATAAGTTATTATACTAATATTTCCCATAATTTAGTAGTAGTCTTACATGCAACCCCTTATTAACATAAAACTACGATTAAAATTAACATGCAAACAGTTATATGAAAAATTCATTCTGTAAAAATGAATTTTTCATCAGTTAATATAATTTACCCACCCTTGGTCCGATTTTTGGTCTAAAAAAAAACGAGATATGCAACTATGCTTCTTCGATCTCGTCCCCAAGGTCTTCTTCGGCCTCCTCGGCTTCTTCTTCTTCTTTGCCACCAAAACCCATATAATAAATTAAGTAATTAATTCCACCAAAATCTCAGAAAAATAAAAAATGAAAATAAAATTAAGGAATTTATAAGTGAATATACTAGATCTACCGTTTTTAAGGACATGCAATGCCAAACTTAAAATTTTAAAAATAAGATAGTAACTATATAACTCAAATGTATTAGATCTGTAGATTTTAAGCACATGCAAGACTAAAAATGGTTAAATTTTCAAAAAGTTTAAAATAAACTGAAAAATAAAATTAAAAATGATGGATTATAAGTTTTAAAAGAAACATGCAAGATTTTACTTATATAAATTTTTGTTTCATTATTATTATTATTATTATTATTATTATTATTATTATTACATATAAGAATAAAAATATGAAGAAAATATATATATACATAAATATGAAGAAAATATACCTTTTTACAGAAAAAGATGGGTTAATCTTAGAAAATCAAGCTTGACTTAGTTCCTTTATTTTGATAAACACCTCATGATTTTTCTAATTTGGTTGAAATATTATTATTATTATTATTTCCTTTGGATATGGGGAAGGAGATTGTTTCTCAGCTTTTGAGATTTACAGGAGAAGGGAACAAGGGAGTAAATGGAGGTTTAGGGGGGAAATAAATGAAGATTGAGAGAGGAGGGTAAGAGAGTAGTGAATAATTAATTAGGATTAGGGAATATGAATTGGGGGCATGGGTACACCGTAGAAAGCCCATCCTAGTCTCAATTTAGGTGTTTAACACCGTCTTATAATTGGCACGGTTTTACGATATACGAACTATAAAATTTGACTCTCAGAATAAATAATATGGAATACGACAAATATATTTTGAAAGCGTAAAATACTTAAGTTAAAATGGGATGGCCAACCAAAATGAATTTATAATATCCTCGGTGTAATTATACTAATGAGACTGGATTAATTAATTAATTGGGTTCCGTCATGAGCTGACGTCAATCGTGTAAGGATAATAAGGAATGACATGTTAACATTTTAGAATGAATCGTTTGAAATGAGAAGACGTCGGAGAAATGAAAATATGAAATTTCCAACCATCCCATGGAAGGGGGTCGGGTAGTTTCTAAAATACAACAGAATATAACGTAAAATAGGAAAAATTTATAAAAGATTATTAAAAATACGGGGTGTTACAGTCTTACCCCCTAACAAAAAGTTTCGTCCTCGAAACTTGTAAAGTGTTAAAATATAAAGGATGATCTATGTTCCATAATACAAGCTTTACTTCCACAAAATTATCAATCCATAATCAGATGGTCGTATGCTTATATCCTCAAATTTATTATTTTTCATATTATCCTATTTCCTCAAATGTATTATTATTATTCTTATCATCTTATATCCTCAAATGCATTAAATATTCTGACTGGATCATGACCCACAAAATCCAAATAATAATTTAGCCTCAATATATCTCCATGTACATCCCATCAATCAATGTCTATCCTATAAAATGGTGTACTATATCCTCGAGTTTATCAAGTCATTTCAACTGCCAGCTTAATCCATAAAATCCGTAGAATTATAAAATATATCTGCTTTGATACATTTTATATAGCCATCTTAACCATATAATCGCATGATCTTCTTGCAACCTTCTCATATTTACATGCACAAGACCATCTCACTCCTAAGTTCTTCAAAATTATGTTTTCAAGCTTCCATATATTATTCCATAATCTTAAGGAGTGTCTAATCATCAAATTAAAATTATATCTAATAAGCCCAAAATTCTCTCTTCGTATAATTCCATTAGTCCATAATGTAATTTGTCTTTAATCATTTTTACTAGTTTTCACCTCTATATACCACGAATGTCTGACTAAAACCCAAGTATTCTAACGATACCATTCCAATTCTCATGTTTCATATTTTCTCTAAATGAATATAACTGTTAATCCCTTAAACATTCTAGAGACCATCATTTCTTTTATCACCGTTCTTTCACGGTTAATATCAATCCATAATGAAGTTATTCTCAACACTTCAATCTTGTCCCTATCAACCACAAAATTCACTCTTTTAACTTCATATTACTCAAATATGTTCTCGATCATTCCAAGGACTTATATTCAGAAAATCCTAAAATATCCTCAAATAATGGTTTTACAATTTAATATCCACAAAACAATACCACATCTTATTACCTATTCACCTTTAGACTATTGTTCAAGTACTCCTCAAAGAATATCATTTCTCTCCATTTGAAGTATAATTATGTCACCATCTATTATTCATCCACTAATCCCACATGTGCGACTATATCATGTTCTATCTCAAATAAGGTTTCATACGGAGTAGGAGGGTTAGAAATTTTTAAAATTTAGAGTTTGTAGGAGAATAAAATTTCAAAGAATTATATTTTAAAGGTCAAGACAGAATCGACTATTAAATAAAGAGTATAATTAAGATTAAAAACAAAAACAAAAATGAATACATTTTAAATAAAATTTTCACTCAAAAACAAACTTCAAATTAAGTTAAGAGTGAATAAGACCCACTATTTAGATCAAAAGTGATAATGATTTTTAAAATAAAATGTTAAGGATCAAAATAATATTATGCTCAAGAGAGAACATAAGTTATACTGAATTTACCTTTGGAATGATATTACTGATAAGAAAAGCGTGTCTTGTAAATATTATGAGGGAATAAGTGCTCCTTGGGACGAAGGAGGATTCACTTAAGGAATCTTACAACATGGAACAAGGCAGTGTCAGTCAATGATTTTAGAAGTCTGTCAATGGTAACAAAGGCATTTAGAATAGCTGAACTTAGTATTACATCCTAGGAGTAAAGACAATTCGAGAGATAAAGAGAAGGAACAATATACTTCAATCATGAAAATCACCTCAAGCATTAAGAGTTAAGGGGATGGGAAGTAAGGCAAATAATATAAGGTTGGTACAAAGTTTGCAGGAAATGCCAAGTTCTAGGCTGAATTGGTATATGATTGCTTCAGGTGAAAGCAAGGTAATAGGTGATGGGTTAGGGTGATAAGGGGTAAAAGATGATTCCAAAGCATGAATTCGTAACGTAAAGGACAAGACAAAAGAAGCTGGTAACACCAGACAATATGCAGAAAACAAAGTTTTCTAATAACTAGTAGATGTACTTTTTGCGAACATGATGCTGAAAACCGCTCACACTTATCCATCAAAAGTGTCCTTATGCAAACAAAATGTGGAAGAAGCTAAAACAATGGATGGAATTTAAAGGAGAAACCGATGCTTTGAAATTGAATTTGAAATGGAGTGCAACAAAGCAGCAAGGAAAACATTAGAAGCATAAATGATGCAATACTTTAGCAGCTGCATTTCACCATACTTGGATTGAAAGAAACATCAGAAGAAAAGGTGATGTAAAAATTAATAAATCAAATAAACTTCGCTAGACTGAGAGGTAAGAGATCAATGTGAGCATGAATATGATAGGATGAATGTGTAGTCTGGTAAGATAGGTCTCTCGTATTCCCTAAATATATAGATGAATATGAGAGTCAATAAACTTTCTTCCAAAAATAGTAGATATGTATTAGAAAGTTTTAATGAAGTGAAAGTAAAGGTAACAAGTTGAACTGAATTTGGGAAAGACGGAGAAAAGTTCAAGCAATAAAGTGAGAATCCGAAAATACGATCGACAAGAAGATGGTGGTATAAAAAAATTTATAGCGAATTAAAAGAAACGAAGAAACATATACAGTATCTTTCTGAAAACTTATTTAATACTATGACGAATTGTAGGTAGGATGATGAGAGAAATAATAAATTGATAAAATTTTGAATTGAAACACGGTATGTGAAGATTTTCAAATTTTGTCATTAAAATAAGAGTGTCTCGAATTCCGAATCCACGACGTTAGCTATTTCCTATATTTAATTAATAATTTAGATATGTTATTTTTATACCCTGCAACCAAAGTAACCAAGTTAGTATGGTAGGGTGCTAACCCACCAAGTTATATCACGAAACATTTGACACACACATATATACGTTAGTATAACCAAGTTCGAGAAATTCCATCAGGGCTTGTTCCAGCTCCAAAAGTTGGTGAAGTAATTGTCCTTCATTCGACGCAGTCGCGTGATCTTTAGATCAATTGTTTCAGGTCCCGATAGTTGTTTAACTTAGTTCTATATACGTGTAAAAATTACTATTACGGAATATATATAGTTTCCTATAATTATATAATATGGAGTATTAAACAAATACATATCATTATATAACACATATATTAATAATACTTTTAAGAACTATATAATATGCACATAAGTATATAACATACACATAGTAAAACAAGTAACATTGTGCACATTACAATGTAAGAAGTCACATAAGTCAAAACAAGTAACGATAAAACAAAAGCTACGGGTTCCTAAAACTAGGTCAGTCCTTAGTTGTTTCTACCCTTTTACTTTTTCATTCAAGTGATCTATTTACTTTAACTTATTATCCTAGAAAACAGATGACTCGATTCCGCTGACCGAGTGAGTTGGGAGTATAAGACTCTATTACCAACTTAGTCGGGAGCTTTAAAGCTCTAGAGCAGATAAAGTCATCAGACCATGCTCTGATACCAACTGTAACAACCCGGATTTTCCCGACTTTATAAATAAGTCTATAATAGGAAACAGCGGAAGACATAATACATATCCGAGTCATTACTATTCTCAACTAACTAGATTTCTTCATAATAATTATGAAAGTACTTAAATATTACATTTAATTATAATAATTTCGTGAAGAATAGAAGTACACTTGTGTCCCATCTTGAACTATCTCCAACCTTGCCCGTCTGAGGAGTGGTCAGTCTCCCTTAATCTGACGATTAAAATATTTTAAAAGAATTTCATAGAAAAACAAATCGTCAGGTGGGTAAATTATCAAAATTTAATATGAATAAAATATTAAAATAAACATAGATCAAATAGAAGTTCATAAAAGCACAACTGATAAACACATAACTTTTAGAAATAGTAAGAAATGTTTCAAGTGCCGTATTATTTTTAGAAAAGTTTTATCACGATATACCGGCCAAATTATTGTACAAGTTCCGAATAAGTTTCATATTTGAAACTTGTACGATAATAATATACCGCCAATCACACCGATACCAGGGGGCTTACATTATTACCCCTGTTTACCGTGGTGACATAAACACGTTTAAAACAAAATTCGTCCTCTCATCTCCAGGGTCGAATGCCGGTACGTGGGGTTGTTACCCGCACCATGGACTACTCTCCACCCGGCCGGTTATCCCCGCAGCCACGCTCCAATCGTCGACTCACGGGAACCCGGGTGCGATCCACCTAACACGTACGGGACTGATCAGGTCCCCACCTAAAGTATGGCCACACTCCCGCCTACTCTCGAGTCAATGTCAGCACAGCCAAAGACCCTTCGTACGCTACGGACGGTTTTATACGGTTAAGCTAAGCACTATTCTTCCAAGTTATCTCGTACACAATAGAGACAACCTGCTTTCCCGCTCAATGAGATTTCGAATAAAGTCCTAAAAATGCCCAATAAAATATAAAACCATTTGAATTATATTTTGAAAATATTATGTGTTGTCCAACTTGAATTCAATAGAAAATTCATTCCTTTTATAATTAGATACGAAGTAACAGTAGCCAAATACCACGTAGTCAAATAAGAGTCTCCTTACGGGTTGTCCCTATTTGTAGGCCGGGATTTGGCTAACGAACTTGGTTAATATGTTAAATGATTAGTATGACCATTTAACGGAGTTTAGCCAAGTTTAATCGATTTAACTAAGGGACAGTTTTCATTCCCCGGAGTAGTTTAATCGATGTAGATCGTCTTAGTTTAATGTGGTTAATTCCATTTTAAAAAGATATCGATTGAAATAATTTTAAGAAAAGTTATTTTAAAAGGTTTCTGATTATGTTGTGTAATGTAAGCGAATGCGTTTTGATTTAAAACTTTTATTAATAAAAAGTTTGTTTATTTAAATACTTTGATTTTAAAAAGATTTTTTGTGGATTTAAGTATGTTGGAACGTTTTAATAAAGTCCAAAAAGGCTGATGCATATCTGTTTGCTAAAAACCCAATTTTGTCTTATAAGAAATTTTATTTTGAAAGCGTCAAAGTATACCAAAAAGTTTGTTTAAATATATATTTTTAGGAAAATGTCGAGGTTTATTTAGGCGAATTTTAGTGATATCGTGAGTCAGGCCTAAACGCTTGCCAAGGTCCTAGAAATCTAACCTATTCGTAAGAATAACTAGGTCTTTTTATATTACATAATTTGGGGTATCGTTTGGTCAAGTCTCGCCCTAATCTATTAAATTACATCGATTTTCGAAGTCTTTAAATAAAACAATAACAACAATAAAAATAAAAATACAAATACAAATTTACAACATTATTTTAAGGATTACAATTAAAGAAATCATTTAGCACGTAAATGGGTCCACGAAATTATTTCGGAAAAGTCTCTCTGCCGTATTTTATGTTATCATACCTAAAGTGATTATTTTTTTGTTCTTAACTATACGATTACTCTAAAATTTGATTAGAACTCTAAAATTTTATGAGACCCTAAATTTTATTATTATCTCCATTTCAACTCAAACTGTCACTTTAACTAATAAATTTCCCTTTTCATTATTTATGAGTTTAGACCAAAGTTTTATTTATACTATAAGTTATTATACTAATATTTCCCATAATTTAGTGGTAGTCTTACATGCAACCCCTTATTAACATAAAACTACGATTAAAATTAACATGCAAACAGTTATATGAAAAATTCATTCTGTAAAAATGAATTTTTCATCAGTTAATATAATTTACCCACCCTTGGTCCGATTTTTGGTCTAAAAAAAAACGAGATATGCAACTATGCTTCTTCGATCTCGTCCCCAAGGTCTTCTTCAGCCTCCTCGGCTTCTTCTTCTTCTTTGCCACCAAAACCCATATAATAAATTAAGTAATTAATTCCACCAAAATCTCAGAAAAATAAAATTAAGGAATTTATAAGTGAATATACTAGATCTACCGTTTTTAAGGACATGCAATGCCAAACTTAAAATTTTAAAATAAGATAGTAACTATATAACTCAAATGTATTAGATCTGTAGATTTTAAGCACATGCAAGACTAAAAATGGTTAAATTTTCAAAAAGTTTAAAATAAACTGAAAAATAAAATTAAAAATGATGGATTATAAGTTTTAAAAGAAACATGCAAGATTTTACTTATATAAATTTTTGTTTCATTATTATTATTATTATTATTATTATTATTATTATTATTATTATTATTATTATTACATATAAGAATAAAAATATGAAGAAAATATATATATATACATAAATATGAAGAAAATATACCTTTTTACAGAAAAAGATGGGTTAATCTTAGAAAATCAAGCTTGACTTAGTTCCTTTATTTTGATAAACACCTCATGATTTTTCTAATTTGGTTGAAATATTATTATTATTATTATTTCCTTTGGATATGGGGAAGGAGATTGTTTCTCAGCTTTTGAGATTTACAGGAGAAGGGAACAAGGGAGTAAATGGAGGTTTAGGGGGGAAATAAATGAAGATTGAGAGAGGAGGGTAAGAGAGTAGTGAATAATTAATTAGGATTAGGGAATATGAATTGGGGGCATGGGTACACCGTAGAAAGCCCATCCTAGTCTCAATTTAGGTGTTTAACACCGTCTTATAATTGGCACGGTTTTACGATATACGAACTATAAAATTTGACTCTCAGAATAAATAATATGGAATACGACAAATATATTTTGAAAGCGTAAAATACTTAAGTTAAAATGAGATGGCCAACCAAAATGAATTTATAATATCCTCGGTGTAATTATACTAATGAGACTGGATTAATTAATTAATTGGGTTCCGTCATGAGCTGACGTCAATCGTGTAAGGATAATAAGGAATAACATGTTAACATTTTAGAATGAATTGTTTGAAATGAGAAGACGTCGGAGAAATGAAAATATGAAATTTCCAACCATCCCATGGAAGGGGGTCGGGTAGTTTCTAAAATACAACAGAATATAACGTAAAATAGGAAAAATTTATAAAAGATTATTAAAAATACGGGGTGTTACAGATATGGTTTGTATTCAGAAGGGGTGTATACTACTTAAACCAGGACCTCGCTGCACGCAGTCCTGTTATAGTTGAGTTGCCTAGTTAGAGACGGGATTCTGTTATGAGTTAAGTCTACAATTCTCGAAGCTAGTTTCTAGTATTGTCCTGGTGAAAGTATAGATTCTACATTACCCCTATCCATAACGCCATATTGATTATTTTATTTATTATCGATATAAATTGGTTGCAGGTTGGCAAATGTTTTATGTTTTCTCCGAAAAAATCATT
>OY288248.1:19056167-19243667 GCA_958450325.1 Agrostemma githago
GTGTTTCTTCTCACCCAAGCAAGGCAACCTCTCCTAGTCAAGGTCGGGAAGCTCTCCTATAAATAGACCCTTTGCACAACACAATGATACAGATTCAACACGGATTGAGCTATCATACCAAACACACATACAATCCGACGTAACCTTATACCCGAGAAAACACCGTCCAAAACCCAAAAACCCGGTCACCTCGGCAGCCTCACCGTCACACCTAAACCACCATAACTCACCCGCATTATCTTGACGCTCCCGTGCCTAAGCCACAGCCTGACGAGCCCCGTTCCGAGAGTACAAAGCATGTAGGTTGAGGGTGTATATTGAAAACCCGTCTTCTCCTTTCTCTCCTCTCTCTCTCTCTCATTTTTTTTCGTGTCATTCGTCCGTCTTATACGGGTCATCGTCGCGTCATTTTTACTTCTTTTTACTTTTTCTCGTTTCTAATATCGATATTATCGCAACTATCTAATTTTATACAAAAACAGTCATTCTTAAAATATGATACCGACTCTATATAGTCGAATATTGTATCTACAAGAATCAAATTAATCTCGTTGATGCAAAGAAAATCGTCACATAATCTTAAAAACGAAATACGACTATTTCAACGCAGAGAGAATTCATTATTGTTTTAGTTCGATTTTCAAAACGATTTACAAAACATCTTTTCCAAAAAGTTGCTCCGAATATTCGATATTGATTCCATAATCAACTGTCGAATATTACGAGTATCGCAAATTTAGGTCGAGTGTAAATCGTATAATATTTTTACGCGGCTTAACGAAATTATTGATCTTTCAAAGAAATAATTTCAAGAGCAAAACTAACCGGTCAGTAGTCCGTACAGGGGGCACTCGATCGAGTGGCATCCCAAAACCCGAGGCAGAAGCCTTTTTTCGAGACCACTCGGTCGAGTCCCACAATGACTCGATCGAGTAGCTCCTGATTTAGAAAAACAGTGAGCTTTTCAGCATGTTCCGAGTCTCGATAAATATTTTTATGATTTCGGTCAACACGTGTCAAATCTATCACGTGAATTATCTTTTCAAAATCATGCATCGCATCGTATTTAAATCATTTATTCAATTTACAAACCGTTACTAACTTGTTTGTTCATGTTTTTAGCGATTTATTTTTGTTGTTTGTTTTATTGTACTAAAACGAACCTCGCATGCTAAAACAACTTCGACGTTAATTTTAGATGCATTAAATCGACATAGCAACTTATCCTAATTTTCGCATGTTTAGGCAAAACGATCGTATTACTAACGCGCGTATTTCAAAATCAAACGATATCTTAGTAGAGGCCGCTAAGTGCGGGCGGGGTTGGGTGTTCTTTGTGAAATTCTCAACACGTACCCTCACCCCTTACTCAGAACCGTGGTTTCCGGATGTCCGAAACCATTGGCACACGAGAGTCATTCAATACACGGTATCCGATAATGTTGGTATCAGTATCAAAATGCAAAGGGACGAACCCAATAAACTCTGAGATCGGAATGGGTCATACTTTGTGCATGGCCCTAAGATATAGAGTGGGTTCGAACGGGCCTAAACTCCCACAAAGTTCGGTGGCGACTCCACTTCGATTTAAATTTCAATTCGACCCATCTTATATGGAGATTCATTTGCCTCACCAAACCCGCGTCGTTGATGCTAAAATAGTTGTCACATAATTCGAAAGAATTAATTACGGCGCTATAAACGCGGAGATAATTTATTTCGTTTTAGTTTAATTTAAACGACTTACAACCTTTTTTCTAGATTTCGCTCTAAGTATTCGATATTGATTCCATAATCAAATATCGGATACGACGAGTATCAAAATTCGAATCGAGCATATATCATATAATATTTCTGCTCGATTTGAATAAGATAGCGATTTACCAAAAAAAAAAAAAAAGCAATTTCGAAATCTAGGACAAATTGCGAAATGAACCCTAGTTCATACAGGGGACACTCAATCGAGTGCCTAGCCCACTCGATCGAGTGGCACCCCAAAACCAAGGCAGAATAACCTTTTGAGGACCACACGGTCGAGTCTCTCAATGACTCGATCGAGTGGCCACCTACTCGGTTGAGTCTCTTAATGACTCGGTCGAGTAATACCTCAAATTTCGGGCAGAAAACTTTTTCCGAGGCACACTCGGTCGAGTCCTTCAATGACTCGATCGAGTGTCCTTTCATTACGTCAAAACGCGAGCCTTAAACATATTTCGAGTCTCGATAAAATATTTTCGTGACTTCGGTCAACACGTGTCAAGTCAATTACGTGTCGTACCACTTTCCAAAATCATGCATCGCGTCGTTTACATCATTCTATAGCATTTTTACATTGCTTGCAAACCGTTTTTGTCGTTATCATCTTTGCTAACCCGCTTGTTCCTATTTTGGAATTCTATTTCTATTATTCATTTTATTGTACAAAAATGAATTTCGCATGCTAAACACAAATTTGACGTTACTATTGGATGCATTAAATCTACTTAGCAACCCATTCAAATTTTCGCATGTTTAGTCAAAACAATGTTTGCATATCATTTCATCGTATTACTAACGCGTGTATTCAAAAGTCAAACAATATCTTAGTAGAGGCCGCTAAGTGCGGGCGGGGTTGGGTGTTCTTTGTGAACTTCCCAACACGTACCCTCACCCCTTACTCAGAACCATGGTTTCCGGATATCCGAACTCATTGGCACACGAGAGTCATTCAATACACGGTATCTGATAATGTCGGTATCGGTATCGCAATGCTAAGGGACGAACCCAATAAACTCTGACATCCAAATAGGCCATACTTTGTGCGTAGGTTCGAATATACTAAGATATAGAGTGGGTTCGAACGGGCCCGAATGCCCACAAAGTTCGGTGGCGACTCCACTTCGATTTAAATTTCAATTCGATCCCTCTCACATGAGATTCATTCGCTTACCCAAACCAGCGCATAGCCACGTCGGGGTGGACCTATGTCGTGTCCACACATTGATTTTTTTCAACTTAAATGTGATATATTTCTTAAGAAAATTATACTTCGTACCAAACAAGAAAGTAATGAAATCAAAGAAATATTTGAAAAAAATGTGTATCATGTCAATAAAATGAGGGAGTAATATAAGAACCCAAATTAGAGTTACACAATTGGAAATTATATTTAATTGACTCTAATTGACATTAAAAGAATAAAACCCAAAAATCGACATAAAAATATATCTGAAATACTCAAATACCTATAACCTAAATAATGAATTGATGGGAAACCAACAAATAAATAACATTCTTCCAAAAAAAACAAATAAATAACATTAAAAAAAATCCAAAATTAGGTTCAACAAATTTGGAGTTATATTTAAATTAAAAAGTTAGAAATAATTGACAATAACAAAACATAAACAAAAACTTGTCATAAAAAAGACCCAAAAGGCAAAATAAATATTGAACTAGGAAGGAGAGCATAAAGAGATTTGAACCCACAAGCAACAGCCAACACTACCACCCAACAACCTCCTAACCACTCCGCTATCCTACTTTCAATTACACATTCTCATTCAAATTGTACAAGTACCAACACATCAGTATTTTTCTTTAAAAAAAATTGAAAACCGAAGGGTGCGCACGTGGGGTGTAGTGCGCTCCCCTAGGTCAGCCATTGGCTTCGACCTCCTCGCCTTGCTACACCACTCTATCAAACTATCTTCTTTTAGTACGTCCCCAACCTTCTCTTTAAACCCCTTCCATATCAACTTGCTATATGCACATTCATAGAAGTACTAGTGTCTCCTCCACGTGCCCACACAACCAGCACTTAATGTCATAAGTGATATGGGCTAATAACATTGGTCATAATTTTACTTTTGACTACCATGATTCACGACTGAATTTGAAAGGCTCTTCCTTAAATAAATAATCATTTTATGGCTGGACAAAAGCGTAAAATTTGGTCCGACTATGATCTTGGAAGCAATGATTATTAAACGGGATTGACGAAATTCGTTAAATATGCATTTGAGAAAACTTCTAGTGAAGATAAAACAATAGCTTGTCATTGTGGCGTTGTGGACGTCCGTTCGCACTGCCCGACGCTCCGTGTGCGCCCGCGCGGGACCGACCCGGTTTTCAACGTGTGGCGGCGGCCACCCACGCTGCCCCATCCCTGCCGGGGGACGGTCCGATCTCGCGTACGGGGCGAGGTGTCGGACCTCCATTTGGATGACGATCCAGACTTGTACTAGACGGGTGCGGGCATCCGTGTTTCCGTTTGGAAATCGATCGAGTCGTGGTTGTAAATGTTTAAAGGCCGTTTTGTTTGGTAAGGTGACCTTTTAGTGAATTGAAGTTGTTGCCGATATGTGGAGTCGCCACCGAGTCAATTATGGGGACTCGGAAACCGTTCAAGTCAACTTTGATCCCTTGCCTGCTCAAAGTTGAGTGGCACGGGACCTAGAGATAAAGACTTGTAACTTTAAGCACTCCATGCCTGGAATGACTCTCATTGCCAATGGTTTCGGACATCCGGAAACCGTCGATTCTGAGTAAGAGGTGACGGTACGAATTGGGATGCCAACATCCGATAGATGTCAACACCCAATCCCGCCCGCACTATAGCGGCCTCTACTAATCAATCGGTGGGATGATATCCTAGTTCTTTTGTTGTGGTGGAAGTACTGTAACATCCGTTGTTTTAATCCTATGCTTTTTGCTACGTCAGTTGTTTTAAGGACAAGTAAGCTTTGTCGTCAAAATAGTTGTGTTTACATTCTTTGCATGTGATTTCACGTGACAAGCAGGCCATGAAAAGATGCACGTCGGAGAGTAGAGAGTACTAGTATTATACATATTAGCAAATCATTTTTAACGCAATAATAAGGATATTAGTCATTCTCGTGGTATACCTTACCTGGTATTCTGCTTAAGATGCGTCAGTTCGATATTAATAGAGATGCGTCGAACCTAGTAAGGCGGGCACCTGGATTAATACGGAACTCGACTATCACTTTGTTCAGTTTTAGTTGTTTTATGTTTTGAATTCCGTGTTAGGTGATTTAGCATGCGATTATAAGGTCATAAAAGCAATAAATCATACGAAAAACTGCAAATGAGAATGTAAGTAAATCACACAGTGAGGAATTGCACCCTCGGAGTATACACTAAATGGGACACGATGCATAGATAGTTTGAGAACAGATCTCGGAATTTCTCAGGTCTATTTAGTGTGTTTTAGTGTTTGCGGTTGAAGTTGGGACGTTATGTATTTTAGTAGATGTTTGCAGGCCTAGTGCCCACCTCTAGTGTTGTCGTAGTGCATAATAATAGAAAGTGCGAGTATGGAAAGTTTTGTTTAGATGGCAACTTAATGACGATACGACTTCGACAGGCGGATCCTCCTAGCTTGACCAGTTATTCCGGCAAAACTCCATTACCGTTTGACCTTCCCGCGGCTATTTCGGCAGAGCTTCGCTGCTAAATACTAGTTCTGCGGCTAATCCGACAGAACCTGGGTACTGGTTTTTGAGCTAGTCGATCACAGGCACCTCGATATCGAGTGGAGTGCTCGAAGGTGAGGAGTAGAGTCGATGTCGCTTTTATTATCGAAACTACGATCGAGTGGATCGTTTGCCTCGGGTGTCGGAGTGCGAGCCCTTAGCGAGTGTTTTGAGGGAGAAGAGAAGATTGAATGTTGTGTCGAAATGAGGGCGTGAAGGGGGGTATTTATAGGGGTTTTTGGCCCTCGTCGCCCATATGTGCGCTCGAGCTGGAGCGTGCTAAGACTCAGGCGCCTGGGTCCGGGCGTGGGGAGACCCAGGCGCGTCAGGTGGTGCGGTTGGAATTCTGAGGATACGGTTTTGATACTTTCCAAAACCGGGAGGGAGGAGTGTGATGTGATTCTTGGGGATTAAGTTTTCCCCGGGTTTGACCTAGCACCGTGAGTTTAGTGGGCCTCGGGTGTTCATCCCGAGGTTCGCTTGGCGCGGTGCTGACTCGTTTCGAGTTTCGGGACCGACTCGGGGTCCCGGTGTCAGAATGGACACCAATTAGTGTCTATGCGATCGTAACGACACGACTAAGGCTGCCATCATGTTAGTTTAATTTGCCCGAGTAATTTATTTGATCTGTTCTATAGAAAGACCGTCTAAAACACCGCGAACCTGCGTCGCGTTGCAGTCCTATCGTCATCGGGTGTTTGTTGGGCACTTCTGCAGCCACCAGGTCCAAATCTGGGTGTCTACAGAAGCCCCCACTTTGACTGAGGCTTGGACAAGGCGAAAGTCAAAGTATAGCCGCCCAGGTCAATCGAAGATTACGACCTGGTGGCTGTCTGGTCGGGTCGTTTTAAGTCCAGTGGACTACGTGTTGAGGCTAGCCAGCCAAGGATTAGAGGTCATACCTGACGTCTTCGCTTGCGGTTGCTTGCTTGGGCCTAGGCCGTTGCTTGTCATCTTGTTCTTGATTCTTTGTGCGCGCACGCTTTGTCTTCTTCGGTTTATTTAAGGTTTTGTTTAATTTTAAGCTATTTTATGTATTAGGTGTAAATGTATTTGATTTTACTTGGGATGCTTATGAACCCTTGATGACATAAAACGTTCGAGGGTGTTAGTCTCCACTCGAGTAGTCGCCTTTGGGATGCATATGACCCCTAGGACAAGGGAAAATGATATAAAACTACCCGAGGGCGCCAGTCTCCACTCGAATAGCTGTCTTTTGGGACGCTTATGACCCCTAGGACAAAACGGAACAAGATAAAATTTTTGAGGGCGTCAGTCTCCGCTCGAATAAAAAACGTTGTGGAGATATAAGACTCCAATGCCTCTCGGATAACTAGGACCCGTTAGGCAAAAATTGTTGTGGAGGTATAAGACTCCTTCGATGGCGTTAGTCTCCTCTCGAATCAAAATTGCTGTGGAGGTATAAGACTCCTTCGAGGGCGTTAGTCTCCTCTCGAATCAAAATGGTTGTGGAGGTATAAGACTCCTTCGAGGGCGTTAGTCTCCGCTCGAATTAAAATTGCTGTGGAGGTATAAGACTCCTTCGAGGGAGTTTGTCTCCTCTCGAATTAAAATTGTTGTGGAGGTATAAGACTCCTTCGAGGGCGTTAATCTCCGCTCGAATTAAAATTTCTGTGGACGTATAAGACTCCTTCGAGGGCGTTAGTCTCCGCTCGAATTAAAATTGTTGTGGAGGTATAAGACTCCTTCGAGGGCGTTAGTCTCCTCTCGAATTAAAATTGTTGTGGAGGTATAAAACTCCTTCGAGGGCGTTATTCGCCGCTCGAATTAAAATTGCTGTGGAGGTATAAGACTCCAATGCCTCTCGTATAACTAAGACCCGTTAGTCAAAAATCGCTGTTGTTTATTTGCTTGTTTTATGAGTTTGTCTTAATATTGTTTTGCTGGCTTGTCTTATTTTGTTCGGGTTTGTTCTTGCTTTTGTTTTAGTTTGTTTATGTAGTTGAGACTCGTTTAGAGTTCATTTGGATTAGTTTGGATTATTTTGTCACGCATCTGGGTGCAGTGTTTAGGTTAAGTGCGTCTCTTGTGCTTGTTTTATCGTTGGGCGTGTGTCATAGATGTTGGTCAGTGATTGCTCCGTTATTGTTATTTTTCTTGTATCAGTAGGTGCGTGTTTTATGTGTATTATCTTTGAGTCGCGTTTGTTTTGCTTCGTTTTGGTCTGGGCTGGGCCGCTTATGCGCGCACCCTTCAGCGCTCCAAGACTCAGGCGCCCAGCCCCTAGTGCGCTAGAACTCGAGCGCATCAACTGGGGCGGTCGGATTTTCGTGGTCCGGGTTTGCTTAAGTAAACGAAGATTGGGGCGATCGTTTTATTTCTCAAAAATCGAACGCGTCGCCCCATTCTTCTCAAGATCGTCTTCTCGATTTTTCTTGCCAAGTTTCATTCTGATTTCCGCTATTTACGACAATGTCGACTCCGGGTGAGTGTTCTTTGCTTGTTTAATGTTGGTTTTGCTTGATTAGATTGATTATGAGTTGGTTTGTTGAAAACCCTAGAAAATCGATTTGGGTGTTTTTTATTTGTTAAGTTTCGATATTTGTGCTTGATTTCGTTGTTAAATTAAGATCAATTAGAGCTTGTTGAAGTAGTTATAAGCTTGATAGAGGTTTTCGAGGTGCGACAATGGCTCTCTATGGAAATGTGTTTGGGATGCTAGGGTTAAGAATCGTTTCCCGATTATTCCCGTATTTATTTTGCGTAATCGTGTTCAAATAGTGTTTATGAGGATATGGGTAGCTCTATTGTCGGTTGCTAGGGCTAGGATGACCTTTAGGACCCCCCGTAAGGTTTTGTGTGTCTTAAGACGGACCAAAAGGTGTCATAACGATGCCGGATTTTCCCGAAGCCACTTCCATTGTGACCGGGATCGAAAATACGGGCTAGCGGCTTGTTCGGAATTTTGATATACCTATCCAAAATTTTAACCCTATTTTGACCTGCTTAAGCTGATTTAGCCTAATTAGGGTTATGCTTTTGTTTTTTTTCTTGGGTTTCACAGCTAGAGATGATACCGAGCGTCCCGAGGGAAGTTCCTTAGTTGGTGCTAGTGAGGAGGTTGTCGGGGCGAGTTCACAGACTCCCCGAGGGATTCGCAGGAGAAGACGAAGCGTCTCGTCTCAGCGGCGTGATCCTAAGACTATTAATGAGGCCGAGTTTGATAGAGTGAAGAAGCGCAAGTTTCTTGAGACGGTGGCTAGGAGGGCTCATGCTTCGGCTTCGGTAGCGGAGAACGAGGAAATCGTTTACGAGGATCCCGAGTGGGCTCGGGACTGGGATGGTCATTAGCTGATGTTTCATCTTGCCCGTCATATTTCTAGCCGTATTGTGCGGGGCCTGGTGAGTGTCCTATTCGTGCTCGTTAGTTATGACTCAGGTTTTGCTATTGTTATTATTTCTGCGCCGGTTAGGCTAGATTTGTTTTGTTCATCCTAGCGTTGTTTCGGTTTGCAGCCCCCAGGTTCGATGAAGCCTTTCTTGGGTTTTACTACATGCTTTGATATCTATTTCCAGAAGTTGACCCCTACGGTAAAGGAGATTATCTCGAGGACCGCTCTAGGTCCCGTGGTTGGACAGTGGGTTAGGTTGGTGAGTTGCCAGACTAAATGCAACCTTATGGTGATTAGAGCGATGATAGATCACTTTCATGATACTACCTCGACCTTCCACATTGCTTTTGGGGAGGTCGGGATGACTATAGAGGACTTTGGGATGATTAGCGGTATGCCCTGGGGTCCGGATAGGATTAGGTGGGCCGCCGAGGGTTCTAGTCTAGATAGTGATGAGGTGCGGGGCCTCATCGGGGATTTGATGGTACGAATTGCCGTGGGTCCCCACCGATCAATATATAACCAACTAATCCTAACGGTAGCTAGGGTAAGTCGGGTCGTGTCCACGGAGACGGTTATGGGTGTCTAGACTAGGTCCACCTACAAACAAGGCTAAGTAACACAAACAAACACTAAGAAGACGATAATTGACAAACTATGATGATTGAGAGGTATGAAAATGGACTAACAATGAATTAGAAATAATATGAACTAATAGAAACAACTAAGATTAACTAAACAAATAAACTAGAGAAAATGATCGACTAAAGAGATAGAGAATTCAAATATGGGAAGGAGTAGGGTTAGGTCGGGTTCATATGTGTAGTAGGATGATTGGGTAATCAAGGGTGTAGGTGCCACTTAGTTACTAAGGACGGTTTGCGCTCTCACGCCAAAGCCAAAGTCCGCACTCTCGTGTCTAAGACTAGACCCGAACATTCATGCTAGATACTACTCAAAACACAAACATTCAACCACAAATCGAATACACCATGAGAAGATAAGAACAAGTATGAGAAGCATTGGCCACTACTACCCACAAAAGCAATACAACAAACACATAGTGTGCCCAATAAGTGACTAGCAACAAAGGAATCACCTTTACCCACAATTAAACCCTAATCACCCATAATCCACACTTAATCCCCCTACTAACCCCACAAAGAGTCTACTCACTCATAATGAAACTAACTATAACAATGATAAGAGAAATCAACATAAATAACCAAACATTCATCGTGAACAAACAAGAACAATGAACAATATGTAAATATTAAAACTTGAGAAATTAACAAAGATTAAGAGAAAAGAGATTATACCAACTAACATGGAGATAAAAAGATGAGAGCTTGTATTAATAAGCAACCCAAAATAATCTCCAAGGTTGTCAATCTTGGATGAGTCTTCAAGAATCTCCTTAATACAAGACTAATAAACTAGATTAATCTAAGATTAACAAGGGTTTAAAGAGGGATTAAGCTAATGAGAGGAGAACTAAATCTAGGGTTTAGAACAATGTAGAGAGTCTAAGATAGTCTAGGGTAAAGTAAGTTTCTTAAACAATACAAGGGAGGAGTATTAATAAGGTTACAAGAGTGAAGGAGAGGAAAGGAAAGTCACGCGGCTACAGCACAGCCCATCCCGTCCGGGATGAAATGGTCCCGTCCAAGACGAAGTGGTCCCGTCCGGGACAAAATGGTCCCGTCGGGGACGACCCCAAAACAGGCGCTGTTCAATTTGTGCACCCCTTTCCGGTCGGGAAGGCTACTATCCCGCCCGGGAAGGGTCTTGTAGGCCTCCAATATGATCTTTAAGGTCCCTCCTTGATTCTCATGGGCTTCTCATCGACTCTCGGGTCTCGGGATCGAGTCTAAGGGGCTCGAGAATGGGTCCCAAGGTCTCGGGATTGAATCCAAGGCACCGAGTGATCGTTCCTTCTCTTCGTTGGCTCCAAAAGTGTATGAAACGAGTCGGAATCGTTCCAATTCTCCATGAACGGTCTTGGGAACCTAAAACGAACTAGAAGAAGCATAAGTAGCCCAGAAACCGCTGCCAAGGAGCGATTCCACAAGAGAAACCGGGACTAAACACAACAAATTAGGCACTACAAACTACACTTATCAACTCCCTCACACTTAACCCTTACTCGCCCTCGAATAAGCACAAACTAACTAAAAGCTAAGAGAAACTAAATTACTATCCGAGCGAGTATTAGCGCACCCTACGCTCTTTCAACTCACGTGTGTACACCTAGAGGAAAAGTGCATTCCGTAAGGCAAGTGAGGTCTTGCGACAAAACTGTGGATGCAACCGGACACAAAAACACCCAACAAACAAACAATCGGTTGCATCCAAGAAGAAATAAATACCGCTTCCCTCTACAAAGCGGTGAAAGAAGCACCGGTTTAGGACTCAAGGCAAGTGACAACGTTCCCAAGCCAATCATACAAACCGAAGTGGACAAAACCCTAATAGTATGACAACAAAGCAATAAAAAACGTTGGTAACTTACCTAGGTTCCTCCTAACCTTCTAAGAACGTACCACGGGACGATCGGCGGGATGGAAAAAGGATGAACCACGGTGTTAGTAGACACTGTAGGTAAGTGAGACCCCGCCCCCTTTAGCGATAAGCCAAGAGGGTCGTCCCATGTTCAAGAACCGCCTAACTAGTCCAAGTAAAAAGGTGGATAAGGTTTGCAAAATGAGGGAAGACCGATCATTACCGCTATCATCCTTCCTGAGGACTCGGTCCTTTGGTAGGCTCTTCACGGTAACGATCGGAAAAAGGCTTATTTTGAGAGGGTGAGAATCTTTTTGTGAGACTGTTTTCTTTTGGCATTTTTCTTTCTTTTGTATTTTTGCTTTTTGTGTTGTTATGCCATTTCTTTTTCATCTTTTGTATTTTCTTTTTGGCTTTTTGTGCCTTTTCTTTTTCTTCAATCTTCTCTTTTCTTTCATTTTCTTTCTTTTCTTTTTCTTTTCTTTGCCCTTTTGGCTACATTTGAGTTGTAGGCATTTCTTTTTCGCAACTAAGAGAGAGAGATTTCAACAAATTGCAACTTTATTTTGTGGATATGTGTAGGAGGTTGGTGAATGGGTAAGTCGGGACGGGCCCTTCCCTTCAAACCCACAAAAAGGGGAGAAACTTGGACTAGTCAAAGCAATTCCGAACATAGTCACCTAAGGGACGGGACTCGGCAACCAAGGCCTTTTCACACCGTGGGTGGTCATAATGGTCAAAATGCAAATCCCGTAGTAAATCCCTAGTAAGCAAGGTGGACTCAGGGTAAAGGACCAACGAAACTATTGATTTAGGGTCATTCTACTAGACTAAAGTCCAAGACTCGATTCATACTACTAGAAAGGGAAAGTAAACACTACACTAGCCTCAAAACCGGGTTTTCGAAAATCTTTTTACACACTAGACACAACTACACACCACAAAACAAAGACACGACAAAAACGAAAGAAAAAGAGACAAAAGGCAACAAAACAAAACAAAACAAACACACAAAGAGAACAAACACCACCCCGAATTTCCAAACAAGTCACCAAATCAACCACAAATCTTCACAAAGCTCCACCCGAGCACACGTCATCACAAATCTGCTCCACATTCCACAAGAGATAAAGGGGGAAAAGGGATAGAAGGGCGTTACCGGATGTCTTGTAAGCCTTCCAAAGTTAACGGTGATTAGGCGATCTACAAGGAGAAAGGGAGGAAAACACACACAACACAACAAAAGTACAACACAACGACACAAAAAGAGGAAGACACTAAAGAAAATCTTTTTGATTTTTGTGAAAATTTTCCAAATTTTTATGGTTTTTTAAGATTTTTTGAAAAACAACGAAAATAAAATTAAACTATACTAGAATACCGCTCCCCTACACTTAAACCGAGCAATGTCCTCATGCTCGATCGTAGTATATGGAGACACTAAAAAGAAAAGAAACTACGAAAATAAAGCTAAAAATCAAAAAGAAAAGCGGAGAAAAGGTAGAATGTGTCCGGCCGGGGTGTAGTCAAGTCACCATGGGCCAAGACGAGAAAAGATATGGAAGGAGGAGAAATACAAAGAAGGAAATAAAAGGAAATGGGAGGGGAGGACTAGGTGTAATCAAGGCACCTAGCCCGGATTCCGCCCGAATCCAACTAAATCCTACAAAAAGGGTGAAAATCTTGTAAATTTGGATTTTTCAAATGACTCTCGATGTAGTCACGTCATCGAGAGTCGGGAGCAACAATTACCAAGGCCCCGAGGGCCACCATGACTCAAATGATAAGGGGAAGGGGAACATGCAAAGGGAGACAAGCAATAAAAGACGGAAAAGAAATGAGAGTCGCCTTACCAACCGGTTAGCAACTCACTAACTCCATCGTCTCATAGTTCGGTATTGGCACATAGATAGTCTTCGTCAATGCTATTCCTCTTCATTCTCGATACGGCTCCATGGTTGAAGGACAAAGGTATAGGGAGGTGGGATTTGATGTGAAGCTTGGTGTAAAGTGAAGAGGAAACGAGGTGAATGTGTGTATATGAAGTATAGGGGTCATATGATAGGTGCAAGGGTAGGTAGGGAGGTTGGGAGGGGGTATAAAATGGTTGGGTGGGCTCGAATGACAAAGAAGAGGCCAAAAGAAGGAGCAGGGCATCATCCCGGTCGGGATGACACACCCGTCCCGGTCGGGAAGCTCCCGTCCCGGTCGGGATGACACTCCAGAAAACCCAATTTTTGGTACACTCATCCCGATCGGGATGACATCCTTCCCGGTCGGGATGCACTCTTCTCGGCCGGGAAGAGTCCCCTAACCCTCTATAACCCCAAAAGCTTGTCCAAAGCTTCAAAAACCGGCTCCCTTGCTCACAACCCAAGCTTTATCAATAACCACTCCTCTCTAAGCTTCATCTTCACTTCTCACCTATCAAATAAGCTCAAACACATTCATCAAAATCCCTCCCTCACATCGCTCATCAAAATGAATTCCAACTTACAAGAATTTCACAAAACCTAAAAGAATTACAAGAAAGAAATATATACAATAAGACGGTTCTTTTGGGACTCCGTCAAACCAAGGATGGTGCATTCTTCAATCTTTTTTTAACAACACTTGGTTAATTCCATCTCCATCAGGGGCTCGAAGTAACAAATCGAAGGCTCTCGCGAAGTCTTCAATCAAGCTTGTGGTATAACCATCCACACTCCGAGGGTCCTCATGATCTAACCTCGACGTTCCCGGGGCATCCCGATCTACTAAATTCAATAGCTTGAACTTGTATTTGCGATCCTTCGGGATATACCCAAACGTCCATCTATCTTCATGTGGCCCCAAGGGAGGCTCATCTTTCTTCTTGCTTCTCAACTTGTCCTCAATCTCATGATATGGGCATTCGTATGCCCCTAGCTCGGAATCATCATCCTCAATTCCATGGAAGTTCTTCTCCAAGCTTTTACCCGACTCATCCCCTAGATCGATGTCTCTCATGGCGGTGATCATTTTACAAGACTCATCATTAGTAGGCGAGGTGTTGCCTTGGAGGTCAAACACGAGCTTCTCGTTGCCTAATTCAAATGTGATCCTACCGTTTTTTACATCAAGCATAGCACCGGCGGTATGTAGAAATGGGCGCCCAAGGATAATGGGAGTGATAGCATCTTCCGGCATGTCAAGCACAAGGAAGTCGACCAGAATGAAGAACTTCCCGATTCTTATTGGCACATCTTCCAACATCCCCAAAGGTCGGTTGAGGGAACTATCGGCCATTTAGAGTGTAATGGAAGTACTCTTGAGCTCCTTCATCCCAAGTCGCTCACAAATGGAATAGGGAATGATGCTTACACTCGCACCCAAATCACATAGTGCTCTCTCAATCTTGAAGTTGCCTATGGTGCACGGGATCGAGAAACTACCCGGATCCTTCAACTTGGGAAGCGTAGAACCTTGAATAAGCTCGCTCACCACTCTTGTGAACGCTATGGTCTCTTCCTTGTCGACGGATCTCTTCCTAGCCAAGATTTCTTTCATGAATCTTCCATATGTCGGGATTTGGGTAAGTAGATCGGTAGAAGGGACACTTACATCCAATTTCTTCACAATGTTAAGGAACTTGTCATATTGAAGATCCACCTTAGTCTTCAATTGCCTTGTTGGGAAAGGCAACTTGATATGCACCTTGTCTTGCTCATTAAGGTTGGACTTTTCAAATGACATTTTCCCTTGTCTTTTCCTTGAAGTGGGGGAAGCTTGTCTTCATGGGGTTTCTCAATCTACCACAAAACTTGATCCTCCATTGGATTTCCCAAGCTTGAATTATCTTGAAGTGGAGATACAACCTCTTTCATTGGTTCGTGCTCATTAGGGAGTAAGGAGGAGTTATAAGATGAACCACTCCTCAAGGTAATAGCATTCACATGCTAAAATTTCGCCGTTTCACCTTGAGGAGGTAGTTGCCCCTTTTGCCTTGAAGAGCTACCCGAAGCAAGTTGAGCTATTTGGGTTTCGAGCATCTTCATATGAGCATCTCTTGCCAAGTTATCCCTTTGAAGTTGGGCAATAATTTCTTGTTGGGTTCTTTGTGTCTCCAATTGACTTCTTTGCATGTACAACGTTGACTTTTGCATGTCGAAATCCCAAGGGGGAGATTGTTGGTTATGAGGAGTGTTAGTGATGGCTAGAGGAATGCCATAATCATGAATAGGAGATCGACTCCTTTGCTTGCTTTCATGTTGAGTACCTTGAGATCCTTGTTGTTGTTGATGGTTCCCTTGGAACCCATGAGAGTTACCTTGGTTGTAGTTATGGTGTCCTTGGGAGTGTTGGTTCCCTTGGAAACCACCTTGATTGAAGTTCCCTTGTTGGAACCCTTGATTGTTGTTGAAGGTACCTTGGTTATGTTGCTTGAAATTGTTGAATGGCCTTGGGTTGCCTATATAACCTTGGTAGCTTTGATTGTTGTCCCTTAAGGGAGGTGGCACATATGGACGGTGTTGTAGAGATTGTTGTTGGGGAACTTGTTGGGAAGCTTGAAACATATGGGGATAGGGGGCACCTTGCTTGAACGCTTGAAAGGCGTTCACTTGCTCAATACTACCACGACAATGTAAAGGCTCATGTCCCACTATCCCGCAAGTATCGCATATCCCATAATAAGATGTAGGAGATACAACTCCCAAAGCATTAACTTGTTGAATGAAATGTTGGTGGGAGGCACTTGCACTTTGACCTTGATCAAAATGGCTTTGGAGCTTCTTGTCAATAGATTCCATGTGGGTTTTTAGTTGAGCTCCAAGATCAATGCTTAGTTGTGTAATGGCATCGATCTCGTGCCTTCCTCCTCGATTCGCCTTCCTAGGCCTTGAGTATTGGGAGTTGTGTACCGCCATCTCCTCGATTCTTGACCAAGTTTGGTTATCATCCACCTCGGTAAACCTTCCATTCGATCCCATGTTGAGAATGGCCCTTGAGTCTTCATATAACCCGTTTCAAAGTTGTTGAACAAGGAACCATTGTGATAGACCATGGTGAGGACAAGAACGGATCAAGGCTTTGAATCTTTCCCACGATTCTTGGAGGCTTTCTTCATCACGTTGTTGGAATCCCGTGATAGGGGCTCTCAATAGATTTGTCTTCTCCGGTGGATAGAATTGTTGGTAAAAAGCTAAGGCTACCTTCTTCCAAGTATCAATACCAAGAGTCGCCTTATCTAACCCTTTGAACCATTGCTTTGCTTTACCGATCAAAGAGAAAGGAAATAATACCCACCGGATTTGGTCTTGGGTTATTCCCGTTTGTGAGATAGCATCGCAATAATCCGAAAAGGTTTCCATATGTTGATGAGGATCTTCGGTTGGTAACCCACTAAATTGACTTCTTTCGACCAATTGAATGAATTGCGTTTTTGCCACAAAATTGCCGGTATATGCCTCCGGTAAAGCGGTTGGACCGGGCAAAACGTCTTCCGTAAAGGTTGAATGAGAAGAGAACTTAGGCATTATTGGATATGCGGGAGAGAACGGTGTAGATGGTGTTGAGGTAGAAGTAGAGGGAGAACTAGGTTGAGAAGTACCAAAAGGATTAATGAAATTCCCTTCGGCCGTCTCTCGAGGTGTTTCGTCTAAGTCGGATCCTTGAGCATGTCCTTGATTTGTATTGCTAGCACTTGGTTGAGAGATTCTAACCCGGTCAATCGTCCGTTGGCGAAAGGCTCTAAAGAGTCTTTCCGGCTCTGGATTGCAGAGAAAGAAATCACCTCCCCTCCTAGGCATACACTACGTACACACTCGAACAAACGTGAGAACACCTAGTGCTTTATGGGCACTAGGCAAAGACAATAAACGAACACAACGGGAGACAAAGAAAAAAGAAAGATATAAAAACGAGAAAAACCTACAAAATATGCACAAGAGAAAGAAGAAGAGAACAAGAAGGGTAACTAAGTCAAGCTAATAAGCAAACTAAGTCTAAACATGCACCGTCCCCGGCAACGGTGCCAAATTGATGGTACGAATTGTCGTGGGTCCCAACCGATCAATATATAACCAACTAATCCTAACGGTAGCTAGGGTAAGTCGGGTCGTGTCCACGGAGACGGTTATGGGTGTCTAGTCTAGGTCCACCTACAAACAAGGCTAAGTCACACAAACAAACACAAAGAAGACGATAATTGACAAACTATGATGATTGAGAGGTATGAAAATGGACTAACAATGAATTAGAAATAATATGAACTAATAGAAACAACTAATATTAACTAAACTAATAAACTAGAGAAAATGATCGACTAAAGAGATAGAAAATTCAAATATGGGAAGGAGTAGGGTTAGGTCGGGTTCATAAGTGTAGTAGGATGATTGGATAATCAAGGGTGTAGGTGCCACTTAGTTACTAAGTTCGGTTTGCGCTCTCACGCCAAAGCCAAAGTCCGCACTCTCGTGTCTAAGACTAGACCCGAACATTCATGCTAGATACTACTCAAAACACAAACATTCAACCACAAATCGAATACACCATGAGAAGATAAGAACAAGTATGAGAAGCATTGGCCACTACTACCCACACAAGCAATACAACAAACACATAGTGTGCCCAATAAGTGACTAGCAACAAAGGAATCACCTTTACCCACAATTAAACCCTAATCACTCATAATCCACACTTAATCCCCCTACTAACCCTACAAAGAGTCTACTCACTCATAATGAAATTAACTATAACAATGATAAGAGAAATCAACATAAATAACCAAACATTCATCATGAACAAACAAGAACAATTAACAATATGTAAAGATTAAAACTTTAGGAGAAATTAACAAAGATTAAGAGAAAAGAGATTATACCAACTAACAAGGAGATAAAAAGATGAGAACTTGTATTAATAAGGAACCCAAAATTAACAAAGATTAAGAGAAAAGAGATTATACCAACTAACAAGGAGATAAAAAGATGAGAACTTGTATTAATAAGGAGCCCAAAATAATCTCCAAGGTTGTCAATCTTGGATGAGTCTTCAAGAATCTCCTTAATACAAGACTTATAAACTAGATTAATCTAATATTAACAAGGGTTTAAAGAGGGATTAAGCTAATGAGAGGAGAACTAAATCTAGGGTTTAGAACAATGTAGAGAGTCTAAGATAGTCTATGGTAAAGTAAGTTTCTTAAACATTACAAGGGAGGAGTATTTATAAGGTTACAAGAGTGAAGGAGAGGAAAGGAAAGTCACGCGGCTACAGCACAGCCCATCCCGTCTGGGATTAAATGGTCCCGTCCGGGACGAAATGGTCCCGTCGGGGACGACCCCAAAACAGGCGCTGTTCAATTTGTGCACCCCTTCCCGGTCGGGAAGGCTACTATCCCGCCCGGGAGGGGTCTTGTAGGCCTCCAATATGATCTTTAAGGTCCCTCCTTGATTCTCATGGGCTTCTCATCGACTCTCGGGTCTTGGGATCGAGTCTAAGGGGCTCGGGAATGGGTCCCAAGGTCTCGGGATCGCATCCAAGGCACCGAGTGATCGTTCCTTCTCTTCGTTGGCTCCAAAAGTGTATGAAATGAGTCGGAATCGTTCCAATTCTCCATGAATGGTCTTGGGAACCTAAAACGAACTAGAAGAAGCATAAGTAGCCAGAAACCGCTCCCAAGGAGCAATTCCACAAGAGAAACCAGGACTAAACACAACAAATTAGGCACTACAAACTACACTTATCAGGATTGTTTACCACGTGAGGCATACCATATGCCTCATGCTATAGTGAGTTCATACATCACCGACCACTTCGAGCGAGTAGCGGTGTTAGAGGGTCGGGAGGCTAACACGCCGGAGCAGGATGCTCGGTTGTGGCTGTGGTACTTCATAGGGTCGACTCACTTCTCGGATAAGGGCGAGAGGTTTAGTACTAGGATCTTGCCCTTTCTAGCCGACCTGACTCAGCTAGGACGCTACGATTGGGTGACCGCGGCTTTCGCGGAGATGACTCGCTGCCTGCAAGTCATGGTGAGGCCGCTGGTGATAGGGTCGGCCTCAGCTGTGCCCATCGTGGGTCCGGGCCTTATACTGGAGGTTAGTTGTTTTTTTTTCTTTTGCTCTTGTGTTTTGAGTTCTACTTAGTTTTTGGCTTGATTTTGCTAAAGTCGTTTTGGGGTTTTATAGGTTTGGATCTACTCCTATTTCCCGTGTTTGGCCCCTAAGACGGTTCGGGCGCACCCGAAGAGATTCCCGGCGAGAATCGAGTGGAGGTCGACTCAGCCTAAGAGCACAATAAGCCATTACCCGGTGGAAAATGCGCTCGTTAACGAGTTAGGTCTTGACGATGTAAGTTTCCTTCTATAGTTTATTTGCTCAATAGCTCCCAAGGCTTGAAATTTTATTAGGATGTCGGTTTTATTTGTGTAGTTTGTGTCCCACCCTTGGGCTAATTACGATGGCGTGCCGGAGTATGTGGCTACAGAGCTGAGGCCGCGGAGTTACAGGATGATGCTTCTTCCTGCGTTGATTCGTCTGGTTTGGTACCTGGGCGAGCGGTTGGTGCGTCAGTGTCTAAACGACCATTTCAGGTTGCCGGTTGATCCTCCCTTGATCATGTTCAGACCGCTGACCGCCGCGGAGGTTCTTAAGGATAGGGATGGAGAAGGAGGCGACACACTCTTGGTGCCTGGTGCCTTCTATCTATCTCACGTCATCTAGTGGTTAGCTTGGTACCGCCTCGTGGTAATGTTCTAATCTTTGGCTCTAAGGTTTGCTTTGTGGTTTATGGTTTATTGTTCTCCTTGCCTCCTGACCGACCAATGTGTTGTCTTTTCAAATGGCCGATCCGACTGACGAAATCCATCCCCCAGATTTTCCCCTGACACTGCTTAGGGTGGACGCGGCTGGGAAACCCTTTACTTAGCGTCTCCCCCCGTGTTCTGTAGAGGAGATGGATGCCGGGATAGAGTGGCGAGACCGGGCATACCAGGTGAGTTTCGGGTATTGTTCTTTGTTTGGGCGCTAAGGATTAGGGTCTGTTTGCCTAACTTTGTGGTCTTACTCTCAGGTTTCGTTGGCTTGCCATCAGCGGTTGTGGCAGGCTGCCAACTGCTTCCGGGCCTATGCCTCGAGGGTTTCCCGTGACACTTCAGGGCCTCGATCGGTGAGTTTGTGTGACTAAGGTGATTTTCTAGGCTGTTGGCGTACTTTCCTAATGTTAAATGTGTTTGTAGGATGTCGCGGATATGGTGGGGTACTTGGAGACTCGGGTGACCGAGCTCGAGGCGAGAGAGGTTGAATCGCAGTAGCTTCTGCAATCCTAGGTTTACGAGATCGCCTTCCTAAAGGAGCAGCTGGCTCGGTCTCGGGGTGAGATCTCCGCACAAGGTGAGGCTAGGCAACGGGTTGAGACGAAGGCTAAGGCTGAGGCTGAGGCTACGGGTTCTATGGAGGAGGTTGGAGGGATTCCCGAGACAGCTACCCTAGATATGCTATCAGGGATGGACGGTAGTGAGTCTCCCCTTATAAATCTCGAGGACCTAGGTTTAGATGACCGGCTTTGTGAGATTGTAATAGCCGTTGGCGCGGCTTCTAAGGTCCTACCTAGCCTTGATTTGTGTAAGGATTTGTATATTTTGTATATTTGTTTTAGATTCTTAGTATTTGAATTGGTCGGATTAGGCTTGTGTTTTCGTTTGGCGAATTGTTTACCTAGATTGACAAGTAATCACTTTTGCGTTCATTCATTTTACGATGTGACTCGGTTTAGGGTGCGTTAGTGTTGCATGAGAGTATGAAAACAGTTTCTTTTGGAGGTTTTGAAATGCGTTAGCTTGAGCCGGGAATCGGATCGGATATCACGTCGATTAAAATGCTTTGACTCGAGATGGGCGAGATGTAAAATGTTGACGTAAAACATTAACGTGTTTTGACAAGATGTGTTAAGAAGTGAACATGGTTATTTTGACATTCAGAACGAGGCCGAAGTTGAAATTCGGAAGACTTTTGGAAAAAAAGTTGGACCACTTTTATATTTTCATAATATTGCCTTGTTAGGCTACGGAAGTGACTCAACGATAACAGTTAAAAGGCTACGACACGCTTAGGTGGGGTAGCTTATCCCCCTAAAAAAATACGTCTAAGTCTCGTGCGTCCGACGACTGAACTCGCGTTCCCGTGGCTTCTACATGGATATCTCGGTTTTTGGGGTGGGTTTTAGTGACTTCGGGAGGTCGTTCCCGATGTCCGAGGTATAGGATGATGATCACGGGGATTCAAATTCTTATCCTTGGGTTGTTCGGGTTGAGTCATACCTGGCTTCGGGCGCCCGGACTGATGCAATTGGGTCCCGGACCACTTGGGCTTGGGCGGCCGGAGACTCGGGCGCGTGGGGCCGGTGCGGTTGGAATCCCGGGTTATGGAAATTTTTGTTGTTTCCTAATTCTTGTAGGATTAGGACTATATATACGGGTTGTGGGTGCATGTTCTAGGCATACTAGGATATCCGTAAGGTATAGAACCATACATTTAGTGTCATGTCGGGTTTTGGGAATATCTTGACCGAGTGGGTGGGTTTGTTTAAGAAATGTCATTATGAGGTTAGTTCAAATGATGGTTTGTCGACGGTTGTTGCCCTGAGTCGAGTCAAGGTACAGGATGATTTTCTACGGGCGTGCTCTAGATTTTTGGACCCGAAATATCAAGTTTTTGCTTTCCCCCGGGGTAAAGTTTGCCCTTTGCCCGAAGAGGTAGATGCTATAGGCGGGTGGAGCTCGGTTCGACCTTGTGTGCCTTATGGGAATGATGCATATGTGGAGCGGCTTTACCATTTTTTGGATCTTTCGTCATTGGAGGAGGCTAAAGGCTATTTTGGCGTGGATGGTCTTAACTTAGAGTTGCTTTCTAGGGCATTCTCACAGGTTGGCTCTCGTCATGTTTCGGTCCTAGCATGCAGACGTGCTTTTAATATCGCTATCGCTTACTATTATCTTTTTGAGGATGCGAGGTCACGTAAAGCCTGGGGTAATCCCCGGGTTTTGGATGTAGTGATGGCAATGGAACATGGACGGTCACCCTCTTTGCTTATTTTGGGTGAGCTTGTTCTGGGTCTTGATGCTAGTGCCCGGTTGCAGGGGACATCTTCTCAAAGTTCTAGGATCATCTTACAGGTGTTTTTTTTTGTTTTTTTTGCTATGCTTCCGTGGCTTGGTTTTCTTCGTTTTGTGGTTGCTTTGGCTTTGGAGGTGTGATGTTTCGTCGTGTTTTGTACAGGTTTGGTTGCAGGAGCAGCTTGGTTTGGTCGACCCTCCCAAATGTATCAAAGATTACAATTACCGGGGTTTCACGGGCCGGAAAATGGTGTTGGTGTGGAATAAAAGTCCCGAAGTAGAGGATTGGTTTTCCTACTTGGTTAGGGGAGAGGTTGTCATTAGGTGGTCCATCCCGTGGTGGAATATTAGTGGGCGTGTTGGGTTTCCATTTTCGTCTTCGGCCTGAGCTTTGCTACTACTTTCCATGAGGGATCAAGTTTATATTTACCCGAGCATGTTGTCAAATTAAATGGGTATCCGACCTCCTATTCCAGATGATGCTAAGGTCGTTTCTAGTTTTGATCCATGGACGAAGGATTTGCTTAGGGGGTTCAGGGTGTCTTGGGAGCAGAAGTTTTTGCACCCTGTTGCTCGACCGACCGACAATAAATTCGTCCGGAAGAGAGCTTGTAGATACCCGTCAGGACAGACCGACTCAAAAGTTTGGAAGACAACGCCGCTAAGAGGCGAAGAGGAGACTCGAGAGATTGTCACTAAGTGCTTAACCAAAGACAGCGTTACCAATCCTAGTTTCGTCAGTTCATCTAAATGGGCCAAGACTAATGAGACATGTTTTAATGTTGTGATAGAGCGAAGAAAGTGGGATTTGCTGGACTCACGTTTGGATAGGGTGTTAGAAGCTTGCTTTCGGAAAATCAAAGAGAAAGAACGCAAGCAGTCATACCCGAATGGTAAGGGTAGGGAAAAGTTGGACTGGTAGAGCCCAGCCGTTTAGTACTATGTTGTATTAGTTGATATTATATGGCGTATTAGTACTAGTTTTTGTGGAGTTTAGAGACGTTGCTGTTAATTTTCCGGGATGTCCGGATTTTGGATGCTTGATGTAGATGCCTCGACAAAGTCTCGATTTAACTAGTTTTGTTTTTAATGAGAACCACATGTTTTTCCTTTTTTTTTGTGGTGCCTCGCAACTCGATTCTTAATTTTACACTGAGCGCCCTTTCGGGTTTTCACTCCGTCCTCGGCTCACCTTTTTTTTTTTTTTTTTGCTTTTTTTGTCTTTTTTTTAACGACGACTCGCAACTCGTTTCTTCATTTTGCCAGGGGCGCCCTTTCGGGTTTTCACCCCGTCCTCGGCTCGTCAATTTTTTATTTTTTATTTTTTTAAAACGACGGCTCGCAACTCGATTCTTCATTTTGCCCGGGGCGCCCTTTCGGGTTTTCACCCCGTCCTCGGCTCGTCGTTTGTGCATCGTCATTCTCACTCATTTACCGGGTCGTGGGAGGAATCCCATTTTACTCATGAATCGATTAATCGACTTTGTTTTGTTTTAGTTGTCTGGTTGTACCCGAAGAAGGGTTGCCTACGTATCCGCTTTTGGACGGAATCAAACCATGTTCGTATTTCTTTTTTAAAAAAAGATGTGAGTGAGTTTCCTTTAGACTCGTCTATGCCAATTATCGATGCGAACTTGATTTTTTTTCTTTGTTGTTGTTGTTTTTTTTTTTTTTCGCTTCTCCCTAAGCCGGAGGTTGGGACGTGGTTGCTAGGGTGTCTACGGGTAGTATCGTTTGAGTCGATCCATGTTAGTTGGGGTTGAGAACTCTTGGACGTCCAAGTCGGTAAGGATCACGGCGCCCCCTGAGAATATTTTCTTAACGAGGTAGAGGCCCGCCCAGTTTGGTTTGAACTTCCCTCTAGGGTCAACGGGAAGGGGTGCTCTAATGGATTTGATTGCTAAATCTCCCTCGTGTATGTTTCGGGATTTCACTCGCTTATTAATGGCTCGTTGGATGCGTTGTTGATAGGCTTGTATGTTGGACAAGGCATGTATCCTACGCTCGTCTAGGAGCACTAGCTCGTCATACCGATTTTGGTTCCATTACTCTTCGGGAATACCGCTCCCAACTAATATCCTTAGTGACGCTATTCCTAGATCTATGGATTGTACGGCTTCAGAACCGTAGGTTACGTAATATGGTGTGGCTCCAGTGGGTGTTCTGTAAGATGTTGGGTATCCCCATAGGGCGAAGGGGATCTTGTTTGGCCAATCCCGGTAATTGTCTATCATTTTCTTATGGATTGTGGTTATGGTTTTGTTTGCTGCTTCTAAGACCCCGTTGGTTTGTGGTCTATAGGGTGAGGATTTGTGTTTTTGGATTTTTTATTTGTCGAGGAGTTTCTAGGTGTCGGCCCTCAGTGAGCCCCCTGGTCACTGATGATCTCGTGAGGTATGCCGTATCGGCAGATGATGTTGTTTTGTAAGAATTTGACTACTTGTTTTGAGGTTAGTACGGTGTAAGAGGTGGCTTCTACCCATTTGGTGAAATAACCGACGGCTACTAGTATAAAATAGTGTCCACCGGTTCCGGATGGGTGCACTTTTCCTATGATGTCTATTCCCCACGTAGAGAAAGGCCAGGGTGTAGCTATGGTGTGCAGAGGATAAGGAGGTAGGTGTGGGATATTGGCAAATATTTGGCAATTATGGTAGTGGCGAACGTGACGTCGACAGTCTCATTATTTTTCGAGTTAGTAGGTGTGCACTCATGTGGGGTCCGCACTTTCCGTCATGTACCTCTTCCATGACTCTCTAGGATTGGTTTTTGTTTATGCATCGAAGAAGGACTCCTTGTGGGGTTCGTTTGTATAGTAGTCCTTGATTTAGGACATAATCACTACAAGAAATACTTCATATAGCTATCATCCACGTGCGACTGAGAAATTTAGTCGCTTATTTAGCGACTGAAAGTACAACGTGCAACCGATATTAATCGCTGGACGAGGAGACGGATTTTAAAAAATTAATTATCCTCAGCGACCGAAATCAGTCGCTAAAATAATGTATGCGCGACCGATTTCGGTCGCTAAATTAGTGACCTAGCGACCGATTTCGGTCGCTAAATCTGTGACCTAGCGACTGTAATCAGTCGCTAAAAAAAAGGACGCGCGACCGATTTTGGTCGCTAAGGGTTCGTAATTTTTTTAAAATAAACGAACACCCCTCCTCCCCCGAGCCATTCTCTCATTTCACTCTATCTCTCTAAAAACCGTCTCCCCTATCTCTAAAACTCGCCCCCTCCTCCTTTCCTCTTCATTCCTTCTTCAATTCTCTAATTTTCCTTAAGGTATGTTTATCTATCTATAGTTAGTTTTAATTATTTGTTAATTTATGTTTTTATCAATTTAAATAAATTAGTTATTGGGTTGAATAGCTTTTTAGTTGTCGGAATATTTAGTGTAGTAAGCATGTTAATTGCCCATAGGTTCCCTAATTTGAAATAGGTAGATTGTTAGTATAAAATTAGGGTTTGTGGTTAAGTAGTTGAATTGAATTGGGTTGTTTTGATGTGCTAGGAAATTGGAAGTGAAATACAATTATGCCGATTTAGTGATGTAAATATGGACGGATTGGGTGCAAATAGTGCTACGTTTCGGTGAATTGAGAATTTTACAGAATACGTGTGTAGTGTATATATATTAGTAAATTACTTTAGAGAAAATAATTTGTATGTGGTTATTGTCTCAATTTTTTGAGATAAAAAAATGAAGAGACAGGAACAAAAATGGATGTATGGGGAAAGATTGGATAAGAGACGACATCCCACAAAGGAATTTTTAGAGGGTGTTAGTAGTTTTCTTGAGTTCGCTAAAACCCATCCCGAATACGCGTCAGAGGGTAGATTTAGGTGTCCTTGTGCGAAATGTAAGAACCTCAAATTCTTGGATAGTATTTTGATTAAGGAACATATTATCTCAAATGGGTTTAGCCCAAATTATTATTATTGGATTTGTTATGGTGAGACGTCTGCTGTTGAGGAATCTGTATTATATATTTTGGGCAAATTATTTCAATATTATGATGTCAATTTATAACTTTCTACTGTGTCTGCAGATATGAGTTTGGGCAGCAGACTGCGGTATGGTAGTGGGAGCAGCAGCAGAGGGCGGCAGCAGCAGGAGGACCAGGAGGAGACCCGGCTGGAGGACCAGAACGAGGTCTAACAAGATGATAATGAGGAGGAGGTAACGACGATCGACAACCAGAACAACCAGAACAGGATCAAGGGCTTCAATATAAAGACGACAGGTGCCTAATTATTGGCCCCGAGAACACATGGTGAGACATTGTATTTCCTTTTTTTGTGAGACATCATCTTATTTCACTCTTTGGTGTAGGTTTCGGACTCGTGCGGTGGTCACTGGTGTCAAGGACAGTTTCATGAATGAATTGACTACTTATAGCACTAGTTGGACCAAGGTGCCTCAGTGGCAGCGGGAGAAGTGGTTTGCCAACTTTAAGGTGCAACAATTTTTTTTGTTTTATTAATTATCTGTTATTGTTTACGGATTACTAATATAAAGACAACAAACGATCTTGCAGATGAAACACTATTACAATGACGGTCTCTAGGTGGCTGCGAGAGACCGATACATGAACGTCGCGAAGGAAAGATACAAAGACAACATGTGGAAGTTGGCGCACGAGGGAAGGGCACACAAATACCTTAAAGGTTTGATTACTCAATTAGTGTTTGTACTTGAATAGAAAGTTGTATATATCTTCAAAACGCTTATTGATCTCAAAGTGTATAAATTGTAGGTGACGCCATTAAACAGTTCAAAGTAGCCCGCTCCGGCCCGAAGTTCCTTAAGAGATCCGTCCAGGCGAAGAAGAACGAGAGGCGGGGAGGGGACCCCGAGGTGGAGGCGGATTGCACCCACTACGGTGGGTCGCAGTCGATGCACCAGCGGGCGATGAATGTTAGTATTTCCTTACCTTTGATTTTTATTTTGGATTCTTATTTAATGTTTTCATTATAAATATAAATGAGAAATCTACATGTACTGTCAACAGTTGAAGAAGCAAATCGGAGAATTTCCTCCGCCTGCGCAGCTATTTCTCGCCACGAAGACCAAGGGGGACGACACCACCGGTCGATCGTTCTCTACGCAGAAGGACGCCGACATTTGGGTAAGTTTCAAACATAAGGCTTCTTTACTTTTTTTCTTTACAACTCACCTAATCATGACTCCAATTTCTTGTAGAGATCGTATATGGAGGCCACCAGAGCGCCCGAGAATGAAGGTGTGGACCCGAGCGCGATTTGGTTCAGATTCGTGGAGGGATACCGTAAGGGAGCGGTGTACGGTACGAGGAACGCTCATTCTCTGTACTGGACACCACTCAATGCTCGAGGGGCCCATGCGACCTCGACGGAGTGTGTACCACCCGTCGTTCAGGAGATGAGGTCGGAAATACGAGAGGAGAGGGCGCTACGGGCGACTATGGCTGAGAAGATAAAGGAGCAGGATGAGAGGTTGAAGATGCAGGAGTCCGTTAACCTGCAAATTCTGGAAGAGCTACAGCGCCTTAGGAGCATGCAGCAGCTGAACTGTAACTCCGGCCCCACTCCCCGACCCCGAGATTATAGAGACCCCTTTGGTGGTGACGGTGGTAGTGGTGCGTCAGCTAGTTTCACTGTTAGGTGAGTAGATTGAAAACAGTTTGTAGTTTGTGAATGTTTGTTGAAAACAGTTTGTAACAACACTTTTAATTTAGTGTATTAAAGATATTTGCGTGCTTGGTTGCCAATTATGGAGTGTGAAGCTGGAACGACGTTTGGAATGTTTGGAATGATATGTGGCACATATTTTGGTTGTTAGTTTGTGTTTTTATGAAGATTTTGGCTAGAAACGAAATAAACAAAATCGGCGTATTTAAGGTTCGGTAGCGACTGATTTCAGTCGCTAATTTTGTCATAGCGACCGATTTCGGTCGCTGTAGGACGCTCAAAGATGCCACGTCACACCCCTTAGCGACTGATTTCAGTCGCTAATCTGACTCTCTCAGCGACTAAAATCGGTCGCTAAAGCGCTGCCATAGCGACTGATTTCGGTCGCTAACTTTAGCGACTGAAATCGGTCGCGCGTAGGATTTAGCGACCGATTTCAGTCTCTAGATGCGACTATCTGTTGCGACTGTTTCTTAGCGACTGTCAACTGTCACGCGTCTCTTTTTAGCGACAGCTAACGGTGGCTAAGAGTAGTCGCCCCATACTTAAATTCTTGTAGTGAATGTGTGGCTTGTAGTCGTAGGGCTCTTTTGTTCTTGTGGTTAGTGTTGGGTGGACATGACTCGTGGGTTTTAAAGTCTAGGATTGCTTTGTACCAAGGTTCCTCGGGGGTATTGTCTCTTTCGAGGTTATGGATGTTGGCTGGTTGTTCGCTTCTCTCAATGCAGATAGGCATGGAAAAGAGGTGATCGGGAATGTTTATCTGTGAGGCTAGTTTGGATAATGCATCAGCGAATTGGTTCTCTTCGCGGGGTATGTGTATGATGTCAATTTCGGTGAATTCCCGAGACATTATTTCTACTTTGGTCTGGTATGGGGTTAGGCTTTCGCTATAAACTTTCCAGGTACCCGTGGCTAGGTTAACTATTAGGGATGACTCTCTGTGGACTCTATGGTTTTTTACTCCTGGAGATATGGCTGCTTTTAGACCTATCAGACAGGCTTTGTATTAGGCTGTGTTGGGGAAGTTTGGTTTGATGGAGGTTTGTTTGCTTCCGAGTTTATTGTTGTTTGGTTAGTGGCTGTTTGAGCCTAAGGTTGTTACTCCCGATTTCCTTCTTAAGGTGAACCTGAGTGGGCTGATCGATGTAGCCCTTGTGTTTTAGTTGATTCGTCATCGATAATTGGCACAAAGTCAAGTTTTTAAGCGTTTAAAGTAAATTGTTGAAAGAAAGTTAGCGATTGTCGAGGAATGTTTGTAAAAAAAGGTAGCTGTTTTATTGATAGTAGTAGACGGGCTAGATGCCCGTGATTTTGTATTGGGGGAGGCGGAGGACTTGTCCCTCGCGCCTCCCTAGACTCGATAACAAAAGACAAGATATTTATTTATTATTTTAGTCTAGGCCCTACGATGAACTAGACTCTGACTAAGACCGGTCGTGTCCCTAAGCATCGATGCTCCCCCCAAGGAATAACACCTTGATGGTGCCGCTGGTCTTCACTATCACTGACGCGGTCGTTTCGCCGCGAGCCCCATCGTCTACAAGCCGCGGTGTCTGCTTCCTTGCTAGAGAGAAGGTTCTGGCATCCACTAGGTCCTGGATGTCCTATTTGAGGCAGTCACAGTTCTCAGTATCGTGTGCCCTACCTTGATGATACAAGCAATAGGCACTGGGGTCCCAATCTGCCCCCCGGGCCTCATTGGGTGGATCCGGAGTAGGGATGAGATGGGATAATTGCAAGTCCTCGTTGGCAAATCTAAGGGCCTCCACATAGGTCATGCTCAGGTCAGTGAGGCTTCTAAAGGAACGCCCTCCGAGGGCTGGGACGAACCTAGCCGGCCCTAGCCTCATCTTTTCTTTAAGGATGAAGGGCTTTTCTTCCATTACCTCTCGGGAAATGTCTCGGGTCCCGTTGACCGTGTCCTCCAGCCTGCCGAGCTGGAGTAGGATGTTACTATGGGCGTCGTTTATTTGGGCTAGGTTATTCTGAAGTTCCTTAACGAGTCCTAGCATTGCGTTGAGTAGTTTGGTGTTGGAAGACATTTCTAAATCTGCAAAGCAGGGCCAAAGGTGAGACTGAATCGACCGGACGTTGTAGGGACTCGAGGATGCTCGTAGCTGAGCGACACAGAAACGAGACCCTTGAATCGCATGTGCATACGGTCATTTGGCTTAGGGACTCGGGTGCTTTAGACTCTCGGTGTACTCGGCGAGATGCCTATCGAGCTTTCTGTCTTTGTAACGGGACGATTTGACACAAACCTCGGTGGTCAGGTTTAAGAGGACTTCTCGAAATGAGATGATCCGAAACATAAGCCTCGAGTAGAGGCGATCCTAGTATCTAACACGGACAGTTAATCACACGGTTGTACGACGTACGGAATTGATCGCGATGCCGACTCAGGATCAGAGGAATTTTTTTTTTTGAAAGCGACCGATACTCGCAGAGGAAAGTTTTTTTTTCTTTGAAAAAAATTATTTCGTAAAATTAGGGTGACGATGGTGCGGTATCATCGTTAGTGATGCGGAATGTGCGTTGCTATGTGTGTGTCAGGAATATGACGATAGCGAAAGTGTAAACGCTTTTTTTCTCTTTTTTTTAAAGGAACACGGTCGTTAGGTGGACCGGTTTAAAAAATGACGAAGTGACTCTTTTTTTATCGAGACTACTATTAATTAGCTAGTTCGATAGTGGATGTGTGCGGTGCTTTAAAGGTGTGACTAAATCCTTGACAAGGGTTTAGGTAGTGAATAGTTTTTTTTTTCTGAAAAGGTTGTTGTGCCATTTTTTTTTTTAAAAAAAAACGAGTGATCCACGTTTGTCGGTGGCAATAACATTCGACAATGGATGGTGGTGTGTTTGAAAAGTGTTTCGGGAATGTAACCGTTTTGGATTCCTTGACTTCATTAATTGAAGCTTCGGTTGTGTTAACGGTATGTGTGTGAAAAAACTTTTTCTTTTTTTTTTGAAAATAAAATGTAACCGTTTGATGTGCCTTGATCCCATTAATTGGGAGTCTTGGTAGTAATAATGGTGTTCGTTGTTTTGACGGTTTTTATTTTAGCCATGTGACAACATCTGAAAATATATTTCTTTTTTTTTTAAAACATCGAGTGTAAAATTTGCCATGACAATGGCGTCTCAAGATTTTTTCTTTTTTTTTTAGAAATTATGACTTGACCGGAGTATCGGTGTTTCAGAAATCATTTTGGAAAGATGAAATATTTTTGAAAACGGAATTGGGTGTGGTTGAATATGTTGGCGTGGTTGAATCCGGATTTTAGTGTTTTATTTGGGTTGGATTGTTCAAACACGCTACACATAACTAGGAATGCATACACTCATGCAGGATGCAAACACGGGTAGGTTAGGGTAGGCTACCGCCCACGAATAGTCTTTACTTAGGCATTGACAATGAACTGGGGAGACGAGTGTCATACCGTTCGTTCGGAACTATCCATTAATTAATCCCGCGGGTTACGCGTTAGGCGGCCGGAGCGTCAACCGAGGATCTCTCCTCGTGTCCCTAAAGATCTTACCGCGAAGAGGTCGATTGGTCCTGATATCAGTTAGGGTGGGATTTTTAGGGCCAAAACCTGTAGTGACCACAACTAGGAACTAAAAAATGAGCTTCACCGACCTCGTTCGAGTTACACCACCACTGGAAACTTGATTCCAAATCCCCAGCGGAGTCGCCAAACTGTGGACGTCCGTCCGCACCGCACGGCGCCCCGCGCGCGCCTGCGCTGGACCGACCTGGTTTTCAACGTGTGGCGGCGGCCACCCACGCGGCCCCCTCTCTGCCGGGGGCCGGTCTGATCTCGCATACGGGGCGAGGTGTCGGACCTCAATTTGGATGACGATCCGGACATGTACTAGACAGGTGCAGGCACCCCTGTTTCCGTTTGGGAATCGATCGAGTCGTGGTTGTAAATGTTTAAAAGTCGTTTTGTTTGGTAAGGCGACCTTTTAGTGAACTGAAGTTGTTGCCGATTTGTGGAGTCGCCACCGAGTCAATTATGGGGACTCGGAAACCGTTCAAGTCCACTTTGATCCCTTGCCGGCTCAAAGTTGAGTGGCACGGGACCTAAAGATAAAGACTTGTACCCTTAAGCACTCCATGCCTGGAATGACTCTCATTGCCAATGGTTTCGGACATCCTGAAACCGTCGAATCTGAGTAAGGGGTGAGGGAACGTATTGGGAAGCCAACATCTGATAGATGTCAACACCCAATCCCGCCCGCACTATAGCGGCCTCTACTAATCAATCGGTGGGCTGATATCCTAGTTCTTTTACTGTGGTGGAAGTACTGTAACATCCGTTGTTTTAATCCTATGCTTTTTGCTACGTCGGTTGTTTTAAGAACAAGTAAGTTTTGTCGTCAAAATAGTTGTGTTTACATTTTTTGCATGTGATTTCACGTGACAAGGAGGCCATGAAAAGATTTGTGTAGGAGAGTAGAGAGTATTAATATTATACGTATTATCAAATTAGTTTTAACGCGATAATACGGATATTAGTCATTCTCGGGGTATACCTTACCTGGTATTCTGCTTAAGATGCGTCAGTTCGGTATTAATAGAGATGCGTTGAACCAAGTAAGGCGGGCACCTAGATTAATACGGAACTCGACTATCACTTTGTCCAATTTTAGTTGTTTTATGTTTTTAATTCCGTGTTAGGTAATTTAGCATGCGATTATAAGGTCATAAAAGCAATAAATCATACGAAAAACAGCAAATGCGAATGTAGGTAAATCACATAGTGAGGAATTGCACCCTCGGAGTATACACTAAACGGGACACGATGCATAGATAGTTTGAGAATGGATCTCCAAAATTACTCGGGTTTATTTAGTGTGTTTTAGTGTTTGCGGTTGAAGTTGGGACGTTACGTATTTTAGTAGATGTTTGCGGGCCTAGTGCCCACCTCTAGTGTTGTCGTAGTGCATAATAATAGAAAGTGTGAATATGGAAAGTTTTGTTTAGATGGCAATCTAGTGACGATACGACTTCGACAGGCAAATCGTCCTAACTTGACCAGTTATTCCGGCAGAACTCCGTTACCGTTTGACCTTCCCGCGGCTATTCCGGCAGAGCTTTGCTGCTAAAGACTAGTTCTGCGGCTAATCCGACAGAACCTGGGTACTGGTTTTGAGCTAGTCGATCACAGGCATCTCGGTTTCGAGTGGAGTGCTCGAAGGTGAGGAGTAGCCTCGATGTCGCTTTTATTATCGGAACTACGATCGAGTGGATCGTTTGCCTCGGGTGTCGGAGTGCGAGCCCTTAGCGAGAGTTTTGAGGGAGAAGAGAAGATTGAATGTTGTGTCAAAATGAGGGCGTGAAGGGGGGGTATTTATAGGTGTTTTCGGCCCTCGTCGCCCATATGGGCGCCCGAGCTGGAGCGTGCTAAGAGTCAGGCGCCTGGGTCCGGGTGTGGGGAGACCCAGGCGCGTCGGGTGGTGCGGTTGTGGGGAGACCCAGGCGCGTCGGGTGGTGCGGTTGGAGTTGTGAGGATACGGTTTTGATACTTTCCAAAACCGAGAGGGAGGAGTGTGATATGATTCTTGGGGATTAAGTTTACCTCGGGTTTGACCTAGCGCCGTGGGTTTAGTGGGCCTCGGGTGTTCATCCCGAGGTTCGCTTGGCGCGGTGCTGACTCGGTTCGAGTTTCGGGACCGACTCGGGGTCCCGATGTCAGAATTGACTCTAATTAGTGTCTATGCGATCGTAACGATACGACTAAGGCTGCCATCATGTTAGTATAATTTGCCCGAGTAATTTATTTGATCCGTTCTATAGAAAGACTATCTAAAACACCGTGAACCCGCGTCACGTTGCAGTCCTATCGTCATCGGGTGTTTGTTGGGCACTTCTGCAGCCACAAGGTCCAAATCTGGGTGTCTACATGCGTATGTATACGTTACCACCATTGCAGCGAGAAAGACGTTTATGAACATTTAGTGATAAATGGACATATGCGTGACTTTGAGAAATTGTATGATAACTATTATTTCGCGTCCTCATCAATGCCTAGTCACGACGACGAACTTTCTAAATCCATTGCAAATAATAGGATATTAGAAATGTTAGGTGATGCTTGTGGAATTCATTGCAATACTTCTAATAATGAGACTCTTGGTGGGAATCCTAACAATACTCCTAATTCTAACGACTGTGTCGAGTTTGATGAAGGTTTCACTAGGGTGGAAGACCCACTTGAGTCAGTCCCTTCTAATGTTGATACGTTTAATAAGCTGTTAGAAGATGCTAAGTTGCAGTTGTATCCTGGGTGTAAGAAGTATTCTAAACATTCATTTATCCTCCATCTTTATAATCTCAAATGTAACTCAAGATGGTCTGATAAGTCATTTACGGAATTACTTGAGACCTTTAAGAAGTCCTTACCACAAGGTGCAGTGATTCCCGACTCCCTTTATGAAACAAAGAAGATTGTAGATAAACTGACTCTTAAGTACGAGAAAATTGATGCATGTCGAAATGACTGCATTCTTTTTTGGAAAGAGTACGTCAATCACAATTAGTGTATAGTTTGTGGAGCATCTCGTTGGAAACCATAGATGGGTCTAGTGTCAATGTGTCTAATAATACGAAAAACAGTAGCGGAAAAGTAATAAAAAGGAAAAACATCCCCGTCAAAGTACTCCGGTATTTCCCTTTGAACCCAAGGCTTCAAAGACTCTTCATGTCTTCTAAACCAGCTGAACTTATGAGATGGCATCACAAGGACCGACCAAATGAGGATGGTGTTTTAAGGCATCCAGCGGACTGTGAATCATGGAAGAATTTTGATAATCGATACCCGACTTTTGCTGCGGATCCTCGGAATGTTAGATTAGGCTTAGCTAGTGATGGTTTTAAGGCATTTGCAGAAATGCGGAGCACCTATTCCACTTGGCCCGTACTCTTGATGATATATATAATTTGCCTCCTTGGTTGAGCATGAAAAAGCCTTTCATTATTCTTTCTACATTGATTCCTGGTCCAAAGTCTCCAGGAAATGACATTGACACTTACTTACAGCCATTAATAGATGAATTGAAAGAGCTCTGGGATGTAGGTGTTAAGACGTATGACGTCTTTGAAGAAAAAAGTTTCCAATTCCATGTTATTCGCATGTGGACTATAAATGACTTTCCGGCATACGGTAATTTGTCAAGGTGGTGTGTCTATGGAAAAAAATGCTTGTCCATGTTGTAATAATGATAAGTGGTCCAAGCGATATAAGTACAGTGGGAAGGTTTGTTATATGGGTCATCCGAGGTTCTTGGATCCTTTGCATAACTATCATTTTGATGAAAAATATTTCGATAACACCACAGAAACTAGGTCTCCCCCTAAACCGCCATCTGGTTCAGAGGTGTTACAACAATTGGAGAATATCTCTTTCAATCTTGGTAAAACTATGGAAGATCACCTCTCCGGAGTATAACCAAACACTTGGAAAAAGAAAAGTATCTTCTTTGATCTTCCTTACTAGGAGCATAATATTTTGCGTCATAACCTCGATGTGATGCACATAGAAAAGAACGTGTGCGATAATATAGTTAACACACTCTTAAATGTTCCTAACAAGTCAACAGATAACCTCAAAGCTCGTCAAACTCTACAAGAGATCGGTGTGCGAAAACATTTATGGCCTCACCTCAATGGACCAAAAAACTATTTTTGCCCCCAACACCTTATACTTTGAGCAATTTGGCAACGGATCGATTTTGTGAATTTCTTAAGAATGTCAAATTTCCGGATGGTTATGCGTCAAACATTTCTCGTTCTGTGCTAAAATGGAAGTTGTCTGGGTTGAAAAGTCATGACTGTCATGTGCTAATGCAGCTAATGTTACCTCTTGCGATAAGAGAGAGCTTACATGAGAATGTATCCCCAATTTTAATTGAGTTGTGTGATTTTTTCCGAGCATTATGTTCAAGAACACTCTACATTGGAGAACTTGAACAATTAGAGACAAAGATTGCTACTATTCTTTGTAACTTGGAGAAACTCTTTCCACCAACTTTCTTTACTATTATGGTACACCTTGTTGTTCGTCTCGTTGCTGAAGCTAAAATTGGTGGCCCGGTGCATTACCGATGGATGTACCCTATTGAAAGGTAATAATGTTTCCTTTATTTAGTTTTCATTAGTGGTGTATTATAAAACGAAACACGCCTAATAAGCTAATTATTTTAGGTATTTATCTACACTCAAGTCATATGTGGGCAATAAAGAACATCCAAAAGGATCGATTGCAGAAACTTATCTAATTCAAGAGTGTATAACATTTTTCTCTCGTTACTTGGGAGAAGGTGATGACATTAGGAATTCCTCAAATAGAAACAATGCACAGTGTACCTATGGTTATGAAAATAATGGAGAATCATGTTTTTTTCCATCAGTTGGTCAACCGTATGGACCAGTTGAAGGTTTTATGATGGGTGAGAAGACAAGGTTACAAGCACATCGATACGTTCTGTTCAATTATGATTGGAAAGATATTGAATCTTTAAGAGAGTATGAAATTTAATTTCGCATCTTTGTCTCTAACTTTGATGATGTTTAAATATATTTTATAACTAACATGAATAATTGATGTAGGGAACTTGCATCTTTCCTCAAGAGAATACATAGATGTAATCGTTTAAGTCAAATTGTCTAAGATCGAATGCACAACGAAGAATTTGTCGAATGGTTGAAAACATTCGTGAGTATTTACTAAAACACATAGTTTCATAAAAAAAAGAAAAGTATATATTGTACTTACCTTGAATTGAACCTTATTTTCTCATGTTCAAGTTATTAGGTTAATGATACTGACAACAAGAATGACATAAGAATCAAAGATGTTGTTAAGACACTTGCACTTGGTCCCTTGCCCTTGGCAAGAAGATTTTAAGTGTTTGATATGAAAAATGGTTATAGATTTCGTACTAAAGAATTTGAGAAAAATAAGACTACGCAAAATAGTGAGGTGAAGGTTGTAGCAAAGACACAAAGTTATGCCAGCTCTAAGGATACAAATCCGATTCTCGGAGATGTTATATATATATATATATATATATATATATATATATATATATATATATATATATATATATATATATATATATATATATATATATATATATATATATATATATATATATATATATATATATATATATATATATATATATATATATATATATATATATATATATATATATATATATCATCGAGTTAAATTTTTACAGTAAATTTTCGATACCTATGTTTAGGTGTGATTGGGTTAATGTTCATAGTGCGAGTGGTTTAAAGAAAGACAAGTTGGGATTTACTCTAGTTAATTTTTCCCATCTTATGTATAATCTCAATCGAGTAAGCGATGAGCCATTTGTGTTCTCTTCTCAAGTTGATCAAGTTATATATGTGCAATATGGAACAAATCACGATTGGTTTATTCCAAAGTTGATAAAGCTTAGAGGTACTTTTGATTTAGGAGATGATGATCAATGGGAAGTTGATTCGGAGATTGAAGAACACCGTTTGACAGCCGTAGAAGATGCTTTCGACGTGGATATTGACTTGTCTGGTGTGGAGGGAACATATGTGGATGATACATGAGCAATTGTTTTGTATTTTTTGGTTACATTTTAGCAGTGATGTTGGTTTGGTATTGTATTTGAATATTAGTAATATTACTAATTTATTTGGATGTTCCCCTCATCGTGGCACGCTTTATCTTTTTTTATAGAATATAAATTTTTAGTCTCTATGTTTTATCTTACGGAGTAATTGTCGATGCAAGGTTTCTCTTAAAGCCATGCAATATAAATTTTCAGATTGTATGTCATTTCCACTAAAAGGTAATTTATCTCTCAAATGGTAGATGGTGTTGTGTTCTTTGTTGTTGAATTGATTATCATATATGCATTCAGGTTATGAAAGCAATCTGTGAAACTTTCATTTTATGAATTTTATCCCCTTACTTTTGTGAAACTATTGATTGACTAATATGATGTTTTTTCTGTTATCATTTCAGAAATCATGACAAAAAGGAGACGTTTGACAAAAATCAGATTGCAACATGACACTTCTTTCATCCAGATGGAGATAGTAATGCAGATACTTTTTCAAATTTAACACCTGGTGAGGAGCATAATATACACTCTTTAGTCGCTAATGGAGGTGATAACACAAGAAATGTGTTAGATGAAGTAATACAAACATCAGATTCGACTGAGGATAATCCTAATGAAACAGATACTGATATGGTTGAACGTTCAGGTATGTAATTGGACTTTTTTGCCTTGTTACCTAATATTGGTCCAGTAGAAATTTGATATGATTAATGCTAATGATATTTTCTTGGGTCATAGTAAGACGCAGAGGATCAACTATTTTAACTGATATTTGGAATCAACCGGCTAATGTACGAACGATCGTTCATTTCAATAAAGAAGGTCAACCCTATGGCGATGGATATGTCGCTAGCGCTTTGTCTAGTTTCATTGGTACAATGGGGAGAAATCCTGAATTAGCACCACAAGGCTATTCCGATTGGAGGCTTGTACAGCAGGAGTACAAAGTTATATGTATGACTGAGATAAAGGTATAAAACAAAGTTATATTTACGATAAAGGTTTTATTAACCTTCGCAACATTTAACAAAAAAAGTGTTCAATGTATTAGATAGTACATCCGTATAATATCAAATATTTTTTATTTTTGTATATAGTTGCGATTTACATTCTCACATAAAGGGGAAGATCATATTCTTAAGGCATTAGGAAAGGTGGTTAAGAATTTTAGAGGAGAACTAAAAGCTATGTACTATGAGCCAAACAAACAAAATCGATCAAGCTTGGTTAATGCGAAGCCTTCACATGTTCCTATGGATCAATGGTTGAAGTTGATTTCTTATTGGGATCAAGACAAGACAAAGGTGTTTGATATTTATATTTATTAAGACAAAGCTATACCTCTATATATGCACAGAGACGTGCAACTATTAATAGGATTAATCAAAAAAATCAAACTATGCCTCACTGCGCAGGGAGACAAAGTTTTGCTCAACTAAGAGCTAAAAGGGTGATACTCTTTTTCATAAATTGTTTAATATCTTTGTTTTGTTATTGTTTCCTTTCTATTATTTTTGTGCAGTAAATAATCTAGTGTTTTATATTCTTTATCTAGACGGTTAATGGTGTTGAGCCCAGCCGCGCTCAAATTTTCATTGAGACTCACAAGGATAGAAAAACAAGAGAGAAGAAGAAAATTGATGAAAAGTCGGCAAAAGTAGTTGTAAGTTTTATTTTATTATTGCACACTTTTTTAACGTAGAGTTCAATACCATTACAAATCAACACTTTAAAAGCAAAAAAAGTAGTAGCGCTTATCCTTCTTTTTTTTTCCTCTTTGTCACTATTTCAATGATTATTTCATACATTTTTTTATACACATTAGGAATTAATGAAACAAAAATTACAAGAGTTACCTAATGAAATAGAGCAAATGGATGGAAAGATAGCTTGGAAAGAAGATATATTTGATCAAGTAATAGGAAAAGAAGAAAGAGGTGGACGTGTGCGTGGAATTGGTGGAGGCTTGTGTGCTTTCAAACTGTGGGGTAATCCTGGGGTATAACCATTCTCAGACTTTGTGGAAAACAATGTCGCCTCCAATGAGTTAATGAACAAGTGATCTAGCGTGTTTTGTATGTGTTTATGACGGAGATTTGAGCTAGATTCGATGATTAAAGATGCGGATTTAGAGTGAAAATAGTCTAATTGGTTTTATCTAGTAAATTGTACTTTATTGGAGAAAAGACGGTTTTTATAGCTCTTAATTCCGTGATGTGTGATTTGGGGTCGAGACGGAGAATGTGAAGAACGAGCCCAACTAAATCGAGTGAAAAGTCAAAGCGCAGCTCGAGAGTTGAAGACAGAATTGCGTTGGATTATGTTTGTGTCAGCTTATTACTATATTATTATTATTATATTATTATTATTATATTACTTTCCTTTTATTATTAGATTAAGACTATTAGTATTAGGAGTATTACATATTGTTCATTACTACGTTTATTATCATTCATTATTAACATTACGTTCAATTAGAGAATAAAGGGAGAAAAACCCTAAGCATGTGTAACTAATCTTCCAATCTCGGATCAAGGATTTGAAGCTACTGGTTAATTGATTGTGAGACTTTTTCTTAATCTTAATTTAATTACTTGAGTATTGTTTATTCCTTGTGCTAATTTTATGATTGTTGTTTGTTTAATCTTTTTGGCCAATTGATTATTTCAATTTTCAATCTATTGCAATTCTTTGTGTTTGAATTCGTAATTGTTCAATTCACTAGATAAAGTTGCAACCTTTAGACCTGATTATTTGTATGCGTTTCATCGTAATTGGGGAAAAGGAGGAGTAAACATATAATTCGAACCAATAACCGCGTGTGATAAAGGTTGTTATTTCTATTGATTTGTTCATATCGTTCATGCTGTTATTGAATTAAATCTAGACGCTTGGATTAGGTTGTTCAATAATTAGGTTGCTTAGAATCGCGTTTTGACCTCAGTTTCACAATGGAATACTCAAGGATTAAATAAAGGTTAGTAGTCGATGATCAGTTGTTTAACTAGTTAGTGGATTTTCTTTCAGTCGAGTCTCTTAATCATCTGAATTCATCGTTATTAGTTATTTTATTTTCGTTATTTTAGTTATTAGACAAATCACTCAAAAACCCCCAATTATTATTGTTACGTTACTTTATTTTAATTACACATTAATTACATCGTCTTCCCTGTGGATTCGACGCCCGACTTACTTCTACTATATTTTTAAAGGTAATAGGACTTAATTATTTATCTTTGGGAGCATACGACCTAGGCTCACCAAATTTTGGCGCCGTTGCCGGGGAAGGCAATTAGTTGTTTTTGTGTGTGTCTTGTAAATATATATTTTAATTGAGGGTCTTTTTGTTTATCATCCAGAAATGAGTTTTTCGTGTCCCCAACTTGATAATGAGTTACTACATCACTATATTGAAAGACTCACGGACTATGTGTTAGAACGCACATATTTACCTATGAGTAACAAACAACTCTTGGTAGCAATTTACCATAACTTTAATCGAGCAACTCAAATTGATTTGCAAGTTGATGTGAAGGTAGATTTATTGAGTTAGATCGTTATGAAAAGTGGGATGTGATTGATATTTTGGTTAACAATGCTCGAGAATTAGAGATAACCACTTTATTTCTTGAACTTCCCCAATACTTTGAGTCTCCTAAATATGAATCGATTTTTAGTAATGATGTGACCAAAATTGAGTATCATATTTCCCTTACTCATGCCGAGGGTACCCCACTAGATGATGAAGGAGAGGATGGTGACTCGTATTTATTGACCATGCCATATATAGAACCCGTATCAGACTTACCGTTACCCACATATTTTATTGACCCCTATTTGGGTGGTGAATCGGGTGATATATTATTGCATTTGAAAGACACATCCATAAGGAGTACAGAAAAATCGTTTGAGATGACACCGTTATCTAGAGAACCATCCCATATGCATGAATCCGACGTTCTATGTACCTCTATATTTATGCGGTTTGTATGGTATATTCTCATTATAATCTTTTATACAGTTTTCACAAACTCTTTTGCTAGCTTGTTTGACCGTCTCTTACGAGCATTGACTTGTTCCGATCTTGATATAAAATGGGTTACTTCATAGAGGGGTAGTGCTGTGTGACCCCTTTGCGTCGTGCGGGACGTTAAATCAGAGCTTACGGGAGGCAACCCGCTTTTCGTTATTTGATGATTTTTTTTGTTGAATAAGCTAGTTTGTGGATTTCACTTGAAGTTGGACGGAGGAAGTAGTCGAGGGAATCGATCTTTTTGACCCAAGTAATGAAGATTCGCTTTGCACTTCGGGTCAACGACTAGCAAGAAAGACCATTTTCAGATTTTGGGGCGAGTAGCATGCCACTAGGACGACTAGCACGACGGGTCACTAAAAAAATTGGAGGAAAAATTAGAAAAACCCGAATAGCTCAGGAACCCGCGCGAGTCGCGTAGAGACTAAGCGAGTCGCCCGCTTATTTACTCCAACAGGTATGACTATCTTGTTTTTCAAACCAAAAAAAAAATCAAATAAAAAATACACGCTCACTAGCCAGACCTCCCACCTTCATCTTCTTCCTCTTCATCCCCTCTCTAATTTTCCCAAATCAAACCCCTACTTTTTCAATTCCTAATCCCTAATTTCAATTCATCCCTACTTCTTCCTTAATTCCCTTTCATATTTCTAATCCCAATTACTCCACTCCCCTCCTTCACTTTTACATCCAAATCAAATATCGAAATCCACTCCCCTCCTTCATCCGCCATCACGGTCGTCGTCAGTCTGTGTCAGGTCGTCGCCAGCCATCTATGCTTCCGTGAGTTATCTCTGTGTTGCCGGTGGTCGTCTGTGTCCGGTCCCAGTTCCTGCGCGTCAGACGTCGTCCGTTCTGCGTGGGGTGTCGTTTGTCAACAATTTCCGTCGGTCTGCGGCAGGTTGGCGGTGTCACTTGTCAGGTCTGCTCGGCTGTGTCAGGTCAATGTCCGGTTCTGAGTTCAGTCCCAGGTCGAGTATGTCACATTCCATCAGTTTCCGACTCTTCTTCTTTTCGCTTATCTATGATTTCTGCTAGAAGTTGTGGTTGATAATTGCAGTTGATTGGGTCTTTGTTGGTGGTTGAATTACTTTGATTTCGAGATTAGTGGAAGGTGGTTCTGTTTCGATCTCGAATTTGTGTGAGTACTGATCCCGATGGAGTTGGCTTGGTTGTTGCTACTAATTTTGGTTGGGTTTAGTAGTGTGTGAGTTGATGTGTGCTGAATTGATGTCGGGTTAATGGTTGAATTCATGTCGAGTATATTGTGGCGTCTCATATTAAGGTGTGTGTGGTAGTAAGTCGCTGATAGTGTGTTCCGGAGTTGTTTTTTTGTGTCTCGATCGTTTGAACTCTAGTCCGCAATGTTAGTACGTGGCTGATCATAGTCGATGTCTCGAGTCTCGCCCCGTTTATGACCTATTACACTGAGACAATGAATTTAGTGAACTAGTGAGGTTTTAAGGGAGACAGAGGTTTACGTACTATTATCGAGCTAGGCTTTGGTGTTTGGAAATATCGTGTGACATTAGAATGTGTCCGACGAGTCAATTATCGAAGTTGAAGACCCTTTATCCCCGTTTATTGTTTTTATTGATGTCCTTTATCTCACATTGAGGACAATGCTCGAAATAAGTGTGGGGAAGGGGAATATTTTACTCGTGTTTGAGTTGTAGTTCAAGAAAAAAATTGAAAACGAAAAAAAAAATTGTAAAAAGAAAAAGAAAAAAAAACTGAAAAAAAAGTGAAAAGGAAAAAATCCGGTTAACTGAAAACCCGAAAGGGCGCCTAGGCAAGATTGGGAAAAGTGGCCGAGGACGGAGTGAAAACCCGAGAGGGCGCTCCGGGTAAAAGAAAAATTGAGTTGCGTGCCACGAGAGTAGTGTGAGTTGAAAAAAAATAAGAAAGCTAGAGTGAAAATCCGCAAGGGCGGACACTCTAGGCAAAATGAGGGATTTAGGAAAAAAATTCACATATACTTTCTCCGTTCTTGGTGTGGCGTCATAAGAAGGGTGACATAGAAGGTCGGTTGGGTAGGATAGTTGGTCAAGGTGAGAAAAATCGCGGTGCGGTGAAGTCGTAGCACTAAATTTTATGCGATTGGAGTATTGTTTTGTGTTGTAGTGAGGTGTTAGAGGCGTTAGGTCGATCACACGTGTGTGTTGTGAAGAATAGTGGTATACATCGTTTACCATTGGTTATAATTTGTAGCACATGTGATCATGTTTAGGATTAGGAGAAATAAGGGGCGTAGTGTCATTTTCCGATGATTTTGGTGTGTTTTGTGGTTACAATCTTTGGTCGTAGTAGAGAATTGTCATGTTAGTGTGACCTTATGCTAAAATTTTGAGGATGATATAAGGAGGGTGGTTGAGGGGATGAATTTTGTTTGATGTCGAGCTTCCCATATCATGTTTCTTTTGTAAGACCGTCGGTGTTTTATTGTTGATGCTTTCGAGTTTTGCTCGGGACGAGCAATGGTCTAAGTGTGGGGAATAAGCTTCGTGATAAGATGAACCTCATGCAACAGAAACATACCAAAGAATTGAAGATGGTACAAGCAAAGAGTGATGCGGAGGTAAATAAGGTCTTGGAAAAGCAAAATCAACTAGAGAATGTAACCTATGAATTGTTGGCCCTCTTTAAAGGTAGAACATCAAAAGAATATTCAAAATACGATCAGACTAATAAGGTATGTTCTTATTTCATTTTTTTTATATAATTGGTTTGTACTTAATACACAATATGTAACAAATATGATATTATACTGAACTGAACTAGATAATGGACTCGCGTCATATAATATTTGGCGTGCTTTTTAATTGTTCGTACAGGATGATTATATAAACTCAAGCGGTTGATTTGTGACATTTCGTTATATGTGCCAAGGAACATACATGAACCAGTGATTTGAGTGTGTATATACATACATACATAAATCTATTTCATTTATTTACTTGCACGTGGGAAATAACTAAAAATTCGATATAACTTGGTATATACATGATCTTTGTTATTGCAGTTTTTTCGAGGCGCAACTACTCTATGTAATTTGGAATAGATGGTTTGAAGCTTTGCTTTGGGGTTGTAGATCTAGTTAATTTTTTTAGGTTTTAAAAAGATTGTTTGCACTTACTTTGGACCTATTTTTATTAATTTAATTTAGTCGATGTTGGATGCATATAATTTTGGGATTTTATAAGTTATATATAAGTATCATGTTTTTTTTGTTTGTCCTTTCTTTTTATTTTCGCATCGTATTTGAGAGATATAAATGATATTTCTTATCGAATAAAATTGATACCAATGTACTATGTGGTTACAATTGTATTACATATCGTGTCGAATGCAATTGTTACGATTGTAATACTTATCACGTCGAATATTATTGATAAAATCGTAAAAGGAGTGACATTATAGTACTTGCTTATCGTGTCGTATACAATTACAACAACAAACACTAAATGACGTTTTATTGTACTTATCGTGTCGAATACAATCGCTATTGTTCTTATTAGTGGGAAAATCAAAATATTTACCGCATCAATAATAATCGACACTAAAATCGCCACTAAACTCTATTTTCTTTTGCATCGCGTTTAAGAAGCTAACCCAGTGAATAGATTATTTGACACGAAAGGCTACGGCAACGCCGCCTACCTCAACGAATACACAATCGATGGGGAAACCTTTCGCGTTGAATAGAATTGCCACGAATTACCAAAATAATCACCGCGAAAGGGTGATTTTGTTGTAGTGTATGGTCAAATTTTCTCAAGTCTGTCTAGAGGAGTTATAGACCTCCCCCCATCGATTGTAAAAATCCACAGATTTGAAGAAAGAGGAGTGCCTAGGAGGACTCATACTAACGTCCTCCTGAAATTCGGGGGTCGACTGGGTGTAGGTAGAGTGTCGATGTGGGGTAAAGTCTGTAAAGTCAAGGGTGAAGAACTGGGTATTCTGAGGTTCTGGCTGACGGGAGGAAGAGGGTCCTTGAGATGAAGAGGGTAAAGCACGCTGACCCTCAGCCCAGAAGGTTGCGACCTCCGGTTTCTCCTCCCTCACATCCTGTACTACCACCTCATCGTCACCATAATCCACGGGTCCTGCGGGATAATTAACCTGATAGAACTTACCTAGGGTGGGATTCCGAATGTACTCCCCAGACCTCTTGGGCATGCCGATTTCTCCTTGAACTCAAGTGAAACCCAATCGGGATTAGGCATAGCGATAGCTCTCAATTCAGTAATTTTGCACAAGAAAAGGTTGTTATACTCGCCTTGAGGCCACACCAAAAATGGACAATAATTCTCGCCTAAAAACTTACAAACCCCTATGACCGGTGCCTCGCCGCCCAAATCAAGACCCAATGCCCTAGCTATCATCGTAACAACACCACCACAAGAAATCCTCTTGCGGTTACCCTTTGCAACTTGCTTAAAATGGGTAGCTAAGGCATCAGACATATCAATTGAAAGGCTACGATTCAGAATCGCATCCTCAAGTAGTTGTACGGCTGTCACACTAGAGTTATGGTGCGTGTCGTAGCTTGAAAGGAAAAAATTGGCTATGATACGTGCCAAGTACTTGAGTATGGGGTTCCGAATCGAAAACGAGCGCATCTTACCCCTTGGAAAACTTTCTGGCAGGTAATCTTGTGCCAAAATCTGTCCCGAGCAAGTTTTTCTTCTCGTGATTGCCCCTCCCGAGGTTTTCCGGCGATAAGAGTAGGTAAGCCGAGCAATGCCTTGGACCTGAATTGGCATTGTAGCATGCTCCTCCGACTGTGATAAGGATGAAGAACCTGGTCTACGGTTGAATACGGACGATATCCTTTTCCTTGCAGTCTGCCTAAAACCCTTCATAATTGAAGCTTGATTTTGGTGATTTGTGATGGAGTTAGGGTTCGGGGTTGAGCGGATTTAATCTATTTCTTAAAAAAAAATTCCTACAAATAGTTATGAATATGGGATTTAATTTGATTTTTTGGTGAAGGAATTTGAAGATGGGAAGGATTTGAAGATGGTGGAATTTGGAGATTTTTGGGGTTTGTTGTTGAGGAGAGAGAAGAAGAAGATGAAATAATGAGGAATTGGTGGTGGTTTGGGTGGTAATGAAGCGGGGTGAGGTTTCACCCGGCGGACCTCCATCAGGTGAAATTTCACCCGACGGACTTTTGTCCAAAATTCTTCAATTCAGCGCGTTTTACCGTTGGGCGAAGTTTCGCCCGATGAGATTCCACCGGGTGAAGTTTTGCCCGACCAATTTCCATCAATTCCAAGTCTCATAAAATTTACCGTCGGGCAAAGTTTCACCCGATGAGATTCCATTGGGTGAAGTTTCACCCAACGGATTTTTCTTCATCTCCAGCTTTTTCCAGCCCAATTGCCATCGGTTGAAATTTCACCCAACGGACTTAAGGTACAAATTCCACCAAGTGAAGTTTCACTCGGCGGTTTTTCCCAATTCAAAAATTTCTTAAGCTGCAAAAAATCCTCTTAACCCGGTGCAAACCAGTGTCGATTCCTTAATATTTACACCCTTCTCAATCCATGTATCGGAATACACGAAGAAAAACTCTCCTAATCTTTGAAGAACCCCCAAATACTCATAAATCCTGCAGGAATCTTTAAAACAAACTCCAACAAAGTACCAAAAACTATTGTCCAGGAGAAAGTAAGGAGTACAAATAAAAATATTTACAAGGTGGTTATTGTGGACACCACCAAACCGAATAAAGTCATTCAAAGGTTAGTTAGGGTTGCAAGAAAAGCAACCCGGAAGGACATAGTTCACGTTCTTGAAATTGATGTTACCAATTGCAAGTTCTCTTCTTGGCTCCGGTAAGCCCATCAGTCAAGCCACCTCAGGAAGCATAGTACAATCTTCGGTGATGGTTTCAGAGGTGGGGCAAAATCTTAATGGGGCACTGTCGTCCTCGTTATCACCTTGATCGACATCATATTTAGATGGTTTTTGGATTATGGGAAATTCAACCATTTGGTTCCGTAGTTCTCCATAGAATGAATTGTCCGGAAGAAACACGGACAATACGAATTGTACAACGTTAAAAGATAATCTTCCTCTCTTCACGTCAATAAGTACGCCTCTGGTGGCTAAGAAGGGTCGTCCCAACAAAATGGGGTTGCGCTCCCCTACGGGCATATCTAGAATTATGAAATCGGTGGGTATATGCAAGGTTCCCACCTTGACCATTAGATTCCGAGCAAGCCCCACCGCCTCTTTAGTGGACCCGTTCCCATTTGAACACTCAACGGAAAATAAACCATACTCTTAATTTTGATAGTTTGGGGAATGTCCAGGGGCAAAAGATTAATATCCGCTCCTAGGTCACAAACGGCTCGGTGTATTTGAACAATGTCTATGGAACACGGAATGGAGAAGCTTCTGGGGTCACCTAATTTAATGAGAATAGTAACCTTCAGGGTGACCTTCGGTGATATGGGAATTTCTTCATTCTTGGTGGAATTCAAGATGATGTCAGGGATGTATTCAGAAATAGTAGGCATAGAGAAGCTTGTTTCTTGGTTCTCAAGTAAATCTGTGAATGTGATGCTTTCTTCACTCTTGTTGCTTGGAGGAACTTGTGACATATAAGGCAATGGTGGCACGTCGATCCTAGAAATCGAGTTCATTGATTTGATTGGAATTTGCTCAATGACATAAGTAAGATCTCCAACAAGATATTTGGAAGGGTCTCTCATCGGTCGAACCGTTACATCCTTAACCACACACTCATCAAAATCAATGGTTGAGGGATGAGTCGGACATGTTTGTGCATTAAAGGATTTTTTCGGTTCTTCATTACTCACCACCTTTATGGAATTTATGGATGCTTGATGGGAAGGGTATGTTGGTTTGTGGGAATACCGGGCTCGAGAGGCGGCACGCGCCTCTAAGGTCTCGATCCTAGCTCGGATGAATGCATTCTCTTCCATCAAAAGGTTAAGAGTTCTTTGGATATCATAACAAAGAAAGTTCGGGGTATTGCCAAAATTTGGTGGATGTTGAGAGTTAAATTGAGCATACCTTTGAGGACCTTGATTGAAGTGGGGATAAAATCCCTCATTAAATTGTCGAAATGGAGGACCATAATTAGATTGATAAGGTCCTTGAGGAAAATGGTTTCCTTGATCAAAATTTCTTCCATGAGAAAATTGTTGTTGATAATTAAACCCATTGGAACTAGGGTGGTTCCTTTGATTTGGGGCTCTTGAATTTGATTGACCTTCACTAGAATACGGTTCTCGGGTCGGCATAGGGTAGAATCCTTGAGATGGATAATATAATATCGGTCTAGGCTCGACTTTCCAGTAAGAATTATGCAAGTAAGGTTCATCATAAGTTCTTTAATTCTCAACTTGATGCGCTCTCTCCCCTTTCATGCATAAGTCGGATTCATGATTGTAATTTCCACAATGGTCACACGGCACCTCGACTCGATATGGTTTAGGTGGCGAGATTGATGCTCGCCTTGGTGGAGTCAATTCTCTAGGTGGGGTCATTCTTCTTTGTGGTGGGCTTATCTTGGGTCGAGAATTGTCTCTAGCAACAAATACTTCAAATCTCGTAACCAATTCATCGACTCTCTCTTCAAGAATAGCTCCCATGTTAGTTGATGATTTTGACCCATCGGTTGACTTACCGCCTTGGACCTCTTTGGAATCCTCACCACTCTTGGCCATTTTTTCAAGAAGATTTTGGGATTCGTCTTCATCAAGTAAGAAAAAATAGCCTCTTGCCACCGTGTTAACATTGTCTTTTGCATTATTCGATAAGGAATTGAAGAATAAGTGGAGCAAGAGCCAACTGGGAATACCATGATGTGGACACCTCCTTTGTAGAGTTCGTTTAAAATTTCGTCCTTATACTGTTGGAAGGTTTGGATCTCCATCCAATATTGATTTTTTTGGAGGGAGGATAATATTTTTCCAAGAATGAATTAGCTAATTAATCTCATGTTTGAAAAGTATTATCCGGATGGCCTTGTAGCCATCTCCTAGAGCCATCTCATAAAGTTTTTGGGAACAATAGTCTATGGAATTGGCATGATGTGAGCTCATTCAATCTTGCCCCAACTAATTTCTCCATAAATGTTGGTATATGCTCTAAAGCATCCTCTTGAGATAATCCAAGATAAGTGTCTTGCTGGACCATATTAACCAAGGAGGCTTTAAGTTCAAAATTGTCGGGTATAACTCCATATGCAACGGTGTAGACACCCATATTTGGACCTGGTGGCTACATAAGTGCCAAACAAACACCCGATGACGATAGGACTGCAACGCAACGCGGTTTCGCGATGTTTTAGGTAGTTTTTCTATAGAACGGATCAAATAAATTGCTCGGAAAAATTAAACTAACATGATGGCAGCCTCAGTCGTGTCGTTACGATCGCATATATAGACACTAATTAGAGTCAATTCTGACACCGGAACCCCGAGTCGGTCCCAAAACTCAAACCGAATCAACACCGCGCCAAGTAAGCCTCGGGATGCACACCCGAGGCCCACTAATGTTCACGGCGCTAGGGTAACACACGGGAGCCTTAATTCCCAAGTATCATATTTTCCTCCTCCCTCTCGGTTTTGGAAAGTATCAAAATGGTATCTTTAAAAATCCAACCGCTCCACCTCACGCGTCTTGGTCTCCCCGCGCCAAAGCCCAGGCGCCTGAGTCTTGGTGCGCCCCAACTCAGGCGTCCATATGGACGATGAGGGTCGAAAACACCTATAAATACCCCCTTTCGCCTCATTCATTCGACACATCTCAACTCTCTCTTTTCCCCCTCCACTTTCTCGCTGAGGGCTCGCACTCCGACACCCGAGGCAAACGATCCACTCGATCATAGTTCCGATAAAAGCGACATCGACGCTACTCCTCATCTTCGAGCACTCCACTCGATACCGAGGTGCCTGTGTTCGACTAGCTCAAGTCTAGTAGTGAAGCTCTGCCGGATTAGCCGCAGAACCGGTCCATAGTAACGAAGCTCTGCCGGAATAGCCGCAGGAAGGGTCAACGGTAACGGAGCTCTGCCGAAATCACTAGGAGGATCCGCCTTGAAGTCAAATCATCACTAGGTTGTCATCTAAACAAAACTTTCCATATTTGTACTTTCTTTTATTATGCACTACAACAACACTATATGTGGACACTAGGTCCACAAACACCTACTAAAGTACGTAACGTCCCAACTTCAACCACAAGCACTAAAAATACACTAAATAGACCCGAGTAATTTCGAGATCCTTTCTCAACTATCTATGCATCGTGTCCCGTTTAGTGTATACTCCGAGGGTGCAACTCCTCACATTGTGATTTACTTACATTCTCATTTATAGTTTTTCGTACGATTTATTGCTTTTATGATCTTATAATCGCATGCTAAATCACCTAACCCAAAATTCAAATCGTAAAACAACTAAAACTGAACAAAGTGATGGTCGCGTTCCGTATTAGTCCGGGTGCTCGCCTTACTAGGTTCAACGCATCTCTATTAATACCGAACTGACGCATCTTAAGAAGAATACCAGGTAAGGTATACCACGAGAATGACTAATATCCGTATCATCGCGTTAAAACTGACTTGCTAATACCTATAATATTAGAACTCTCTACTCTCCTACGTGCATCTTTTCATGACCTGCTTGTCACATGAAATCGCATGCAAAGAATGTAAACACAACTACTTTGACGACAATACTTACTTGTCCTTAAACAACGACTTAGCAAAAGGTATAGGTTGATAACAACGAATGTGACAGTATTTCTACCACAACAATAGAACGAGGTTATCAGCCCACTGATTGATTAGTAGAGGCCGCTATAGTGCGGGCAGGATTGGGTGTTGACATCAATCGGATGTTGGCTTCCCAATACGTACTCTCACCCCTTACTCAGAATCAACGGTTTCTGGATGTCCGAAACCATTGGCAATTAGAGTCATTCCAGGCATGGAGTGCTTAAGGGTACAAGTCTTTATCTTTAAGTTTCGTGCCCCTCCGCTTTGAGCCGGCTAAGGATCAAAGTTGACTTGAATGGTTTCTGAGTCCCCATAATTGACTCGGTGGCGACTCCAAAAATCGGCAACGAATTCAGTTCACTAAAAAGGTCGCCTTACCAAACGAATCGGCCTTTAAACATTTACAACCACGACTCGATCGATTTCAAACGAAAACACGGGTGCCCGCACCTATCTAGTACAAGTCCGGATCGTCATCCGAATCGAGGTCCGAGGCGTCGCCCCATACGCAAGATCGATCCGGCCCTCGACAGGGAGGGGGCCGCGTGGGTGGCCTCCGCCACACGTTGAAAAACCGGGTCGCTCCTGTGCGGGCGCGCGCGGGTCGCTGGGCGGTGCGGATGGACGTCCATAGTTTGTCGACTCCGCTGGGGATTTGGAAACAAATTTCCAGTGGTGGTGTAACTTGAACGACGTCGGTGAAGCTCATTTCCTAGTTCCTAGTTGTGGTCACTACAGGTTTTGGCCCTAAAAAGCCCACCCTAACCGATATGAGGACCAATCGACCTCTTCGCGGTAAGATCTTTAGGGACACGCGGAGAGATCCTCGATTGACGCTCCGGCCGCCTAACGCGTACCCCGCGGGAATGATAAGCGGATAGTTCTGAACGGACGGTATGACACTCGTCTCCCAAGATGATTTGTCAATGCCTAAGTAAAGACAATTCGTGGGCGGTAGCCTGCCCTAACCTACCCGTGTATGCATCCTGCATGAGTGTATGCATTCCTACTTATGTGTAGCGTGTTTGCAAACAACCCAAATAAAACACTAAAAATCTTGATTCAACCACGCCAACATATCCAAACGCACCCAATTCCGTTTTCGAAAAATACTCCTCTTTTCAAAACAACCTTTTTCAAACGCCGATACTCCGGTCAAGTCATGATTTCTAAAAAGGGAAAAACATTTTTAGATGTCGTCATCATGGCAAATTTTACACTCACCGCTTTTTAAAAAAATTTATATATATTTTTATTGCCATCGCCTTGGCCAAAGTAAAATCCGTCAACAACGAATACCGTTAATATCACCGAGACTCCCGATCAATGGGATCAAGGTACACCAAACGGTTACATTTCTTATTTTCAAAAAAAAATGTTCTTACACACATACCGTTAACACAACCAAAACTTCAATTAGTGAAGTCAAGGAACTCAAAAAACGGTTACACTTTCAAAACACTTTTTCCAATACATCCTCTCACCGTTAAATGCTAGTCAACGCAACCGACGAACGTGGGTCACTAGTTTTAAAAGTTCTTCTAAAAAAAAGAGGGAAAATTTTCTAAAACACTATTCACCACCTAAATTCCTTAATAAGGATTTGGTCACACCTTTAAAAACATCGTCATTAGACTTCACGCTCTACCACGAGCATCACGTGCGCCACGAGTATCGAACTAGCTAATTAATAATAGTTTCGATAAAAGCATCACGTAATCATTTTCAAAACTGGTTCCCCTAAAGAACCGTGCTCCTTTCAAAAAGCACATTTACATTTTTGTCATCGCTGGATTCCTGACCATGCATAGATATAGCAACACACTTTCACGTCACAAGCGATGTCGACCCGCCATCGTTACACTATTTCTATAAACCATCCTTTTCAAAAGAAATTTTTGCAAAGAATTGGTCGTTTTGGAAACGTATATCAAAATTCTTTGATCCTGAGCTGTGATCGCGATCAACCTCTTACGCCGTACAACCGTGTGTTTAACTGTCTGTGTTAGTCACTAGGATCACCTCTATTCGAGATCTTACATTTTGGGTCGTCTCATTTCGAGAAGTACTCTTTAAACATAACCTCCGAGGTTTGTGTCAAATCGTTTCGTTACAAAGACCTAAAATTCAATAGACGTTTCGCCGAATACACCAAGAGTCTAAAGCACCTGAGTCCCTAAGCCAATGACCGCACACACGCGCGAGTCAAGGGTCTCGTTCCGACGTTGCTCAGTTACGAGCATTCCTCGAGTCCCTAAATCGTCTGGTGGACCCGACCTCATGTTCCTTTCTTTTACCTAGGAATGGCATCGAGTAGCAACGAAAGTCGCATCGACCAGCTCAATGCCTTGATGAACGTGGTCCATGGGATACTGGGGATAGTATCGTTGATTTCCTCCTCCATCGACGACGTCAGGCGTCGCCTTGAGGCCCTCGAAGGACCCGAGAATAAATCCCAGGGAGGACCGATAAGTTGGGAGCTGGTACTCAGTGGGGACCCATATGTCGAGTATGCCAGACTCGCGCGCCCTGTCGAACCAGCAAGCCTTCATCGCCCCTTTAGGCAATTTACCGAGCTAGGAGAATCCTATGCCGAATCTCTCAGAAAGTTGCAAGAAGCCTAGCTACTATGGCCGATAGGACCTACCCCAGACACGCCCATAGAAAAGAGGGGGGTGACATGGAGCCCAAACGCCTACTGCTTATACCATCAAGGTCGGGGGCATGAGACCCAGGTGTGCACTGAGCTCAAGAATGAAGTGCAGGACCTGATTGATAAATGGGTCTATGTACCTATAGGATGTCTTTGAAGGAGTGCTAGCTCCAGGTATCCAGCCCATCCAGAGGGCGACCCCCGTGAGCACCGAGAGTCCAACCAGCGGAGGTTCTTCTAAAGGCGCGTACGACCGGTCTTAGATATCGTCTAGTTCATCCTAAGGCCTAGGCTTACTAAGTAATAGCAATAATGTCCTTTCTTTTTTCTCGAGTTTGGGGAGGTGTGAGGAACATGTCCTCCACCCCCCCCCCCCCCAAAAAACAAATCACGTACATACAGCCCATTTTACTATCTATTAATAAAACAACTCTCTCTTTTTTTTACAAACATGCCTCGACAATCGCTTAATTTTTTTAACGGCTTACTTTAACGCTTTTAAGAAAAAGGAGCTCGACTTATGCCAATTATCGATGACAACTGACTAAAACGCAAGGGCTACCACAAACGGCCCACTTAACTTCACCCTAAAAAAGAGATCTGGAATAGCAACCTTAGGTTCAACCCACCACTGACCCTCTTAACCAAACAACAGTAAGCTTGCAACGAACAAACCTCCATCCAACTGGACTTACCAACAACGCAGCCGAATACGAAGCCCGCCTAATAGGTCTAAACGCAGCCATATCTCTAGGAGTCAAAAGCCTTAGAGTACACGGAAATTCATCCTTAGTGGTCAACCAAGCCACGGGTACCTGGAAGGTTTGTAGCGAAAGCCTAACCCCATACCAAACCAAAGTGGAAACAATGTTCCGGGAATTCACCAAATCGACTTCATACACATACCGCGCGAAGAAAACCAATTCGCCGATGGATTATCCAAACTAGCCTCACTAATAAACATGCCCGATCACCTTTTTCCATGCCCATCTCTGTGGAGAGAAGCGAACAACCAGCTCACATCCATAACCTCGAAACCGACGATACCCCCGGGGAACCTTGGTACAAAGCAATCCTAGACTTCAAAACCCACGGGTCATATCCGCTCAACACCAAGAACAAAAGAACCCTACGAATACAAGCCACCCACTACGTCCTGAATCAAGGACTACTATACAAACGAACCCCACAAGGAGTCCTCCTTAGGTGCATAAACAAAAACCAATCCGAGAGAGTCATGGAAGAGGTACATGATGGAGAGTGCAGGCCTCTCATGAGTGCACACTTACTAGCCCGAAAAATAATGAGACTGGACTATTACTGGATTACCTTAAAGGCAGGCTGTCAACGCCACGTTCACCACTGCCACAATTGCCAAATATTTGCCAACATCCAACACCTACCTCCTTATCCTCTACACACTATAGCCACACCCTGGCCTTTCTCTAATTGGGGAATAGACATCATAGGAAAGGTACACCCATCCGGGACGGGCGGACACTGCTTCATATTAGTGGCCGACGATTATTTCACCAAATGGGTAGAAGATGCCTCTTACACCATACTAACCTCAAAACAAGAAGTCAAATTCTTACAAAACAACATCATCTACCGCTACGACATACCTCATGAAATCATCGATCAGTGACCAGGAGGCTCACTTCAGAGGCGACACCCGAAAACTCCTAGACAAATACAAAATCCAAAGACACAAATCCTCAACCTATAGACCGCAAACAAACGGGGCCGTAGAAGCAGCCAACGAAACCATAACCACAATCCTTAAGAAAATGATAGACGACTACCAGGATTGGCCAAACAAAATCCCCTTCGCCTTATGGGGATACCAAACATCCTATAAAACACCTACCGGAGCCACACCATATTACCTAACCTACAGTTCCGAAGCCGTTCAACCCGTAGAGCTAGAAATACCGTCACTAAGGATATTAGCCAAAAGCGGCATTCCCGAAGAAGAATGGAACCAAAAACGATATGACGAGCTAGTACTCTTAGACGAACGTAGGATACATGCCCTATCCAACGTACAAGCTTACCAGCAACGAATCCAGCGAGCCTTTAACAAACAAGTGAAATCCCAAAACATACACGAGGGAGATTTAGTAATCAAATCCATTAGAGCACCCCATCCCGTCGCCCCTAGAAGGAAATTCAAAACAAATTGGGCAGGCCCCTACCTCGTTAAGAAAATACTCATGGGGGGCGCCGTGATTGTAACACCCCTGATTTTATAAATTAAATTAAATTAAAATTATGTTCGTATTTTTATTTTTACGATTCAACTCGTAATTCTTAGAATTATTGTAAAACGAAATTATCATTTAATCGTTTTAAACTGCTAAAATTCTACTTGTCTCGGAAACTCTTCTTATATTTAAAACATATTTTTATTTTTATTTTTATTTATTTCATACATTTAATTTAATTCTAATCAAAAGTCTATTTCGATGACTTAAATTCTAAATTCTTTTTATTTATTTTTATTTAAGCTCGAGTTTCTATTTTCATCTCGAAACCAATTTTTATTAAGTTTCGTCAAAACGTTTATTACATTTCCTCGAGAAATCAATTTAATTCACTTTATCGAAGATTTATTATTTGTCGGAAAATGCTATTTTATCGTCTAATTATTTATTTCACTAAGCCTCGTTTTCGTCTCGAATACTTTATTTACTCATTTTATTTGACGGTCCGATTATTTGTTAATTTTATTAACTCGATTAATTCGATTCGTGGGTAAGTCAATTTATCGTTACGGAATTTATTCGTATTTCTAATCCACTTAATTTTAGACCCACTTAGTAATATATTAACTTACCCACTTTTCTTTGGCTGATTCATCCTCTATTTCACGTGTTCCCCTACACCTCATGTGTCTTCATTTCATCCCTCTTGAAACATGAATTACCCATGCCTTTTCGTTGGTTTCCACCGCTTCAGATCATCCCTCTTAGTTTTCTCTCGCATTCAACGTTTTCCCTTCATTCTTCTCACCTTGAGCACCTCCTTTCTCTTGGTTTTTCCGTCCTCTATTTTCTCGACCCCTCTGTTTCTTCTTGCTGCTGTAATTGTCGTCCAGCCTACTCCCTCTTCTCCATGATTCTTTCCCTTTCTCGCTCAATCTTCATCCACCGACCCCTGTTTTTCCTCTGCGTTTCCCTGCGACGGTAATTTTCTTTCTCCTTCTCCTTCTTCGTTCTGCCTTTGTCGTCCTCTGTTCTGTCCTATCGTTTGTGCTGATGTCGTTATTCGTTGTCCTAATGCTGCTGTTCGGTCACGCTTGCTGTTGTTTCCCATTCCTATTACTGTGTTTTCTGCTGCTGCTACTGTTCGACGCCATTACTGTTTTGATGCTACTGTATTCTTCGTTCTTTTTCTACTCGTATGTTCTACTCTTCATTCTGTTTGTCCTTCTCGCCTCTCTGCGGCTGTACGTTACTGTTACTACTGCTGATTTTCGTCCTTGTCTTCTGTCATGTTCCGTCCTTCTTCATATTCTTATTGTTGTTGGTACATTACTGCTGCTTTTCGTGTGTTGATGTTCGTACTGCTACTGTTGTTGTTTATTTCTTCTTCTTCTTCTTCTCTTTGCCTCACGTTGTTCTACTGCTCTGCGTTGTTATTTTCTTCTGTCATGGTTCACGTTGCTGCTCTCGCTTATGGGTTCGTCATGCCTTGTTTTCGCTGGCTCTTTCCTTGCTTTCCGTTCGTCGTGCCTATTGTTGCGTTGGTGTTTTTGTTGCTGTTCGGGTTATTGATAATGCCGTCTTTTGGTGTTGTTTTGGTTGTTGTCTCGTCGCCTCGGTTACCGTGTTTATCAACTCAGTTCTTTTTCGTCATCTTATATTGGTTTGACACATCAGTTCCCTCTCCATATTGTGTCAAATACTCGTCCCTTCGTTCTTTCCCTATCTCGAGTTTGAATATCGTTTTTCCGACCCATTCGTATTTGTTTTAACTTCCCTCCTTGTTTTGGGTTTGTCATGCTACCCGTATCCAACCCGTGTCTCATTCTTACGTTTTGTCAACTCGATTTTCATGCTGAAGCCTACTTAGAAGACTAACGATTCTACAATTCGGGGCTTTAAGACATTTCTAATGATGTGGAGCTAGGACGAGTACGTTTTCGTTTTGGCTATCGACTCAAGGTAACTTTAGGACGTTACTCGATTTTATATCGTATGTTTGAGTAGTAGTATGTAGTAAATATTTTAACTTTGGTTTTCTAATTTTAGCTATTTATTATTGCTAAATATTATTTTTAAATCGTATGACTTATATATATTTTTACATGTTTTCGATATCATTTTATAAATCGTTAGTAGTCTGACTATTTACGATCGTTGTAATACTTTGTTGTTTATCGTGACACTAGTAACTAAATAATAACGATTTCATATTTTCTTCATACTTCGTTAATTTAAAATTTTAAACTCAAAATCGTATTTTTATATTATAATCGAGATTTGTATACTTGTTTAACAAATTAATTTTTCGTTTTACGAATTGTACTAACAAATGAGAAAATAGTCGTTTTTATTTTAAATATATTTTTAGTCGAGACTATTTTCACTAATAATTTCTTATTTGTATACAATTGATTATTTTTAATAAAATCCGTATTATTTATTAATAAAAGCTATTTGTTAAAAATAATTTGAAATCTTTATAAATCTCATTTCATTTATAAAACCCGTTGACTCAACTATTTTTTATATCCTTTTTCTTAAAATATCTCGTCTCTGAAAATTTATAGTTTTAACTCGATTTCCTAATTATTTATAAAATACTATATATTGAGATATTATATTTTATTTATTTTTTGTAACGAATTTAGAAATATATTAAAGTTACGATAACGATGATAATAATAAAATATTAATTTCATTAGAAATGCTATTTTATACATTTCACTAATTTTAATATCTTACGTATTTTCTATAAGACTATTTTTAGTAAGTTTCTAAAATTAGTAAGTTTCTATTTATGGAAAGTTTCCCTTTTAATATAAAATATTTATTCATTTTATCCTCATATTATTTATATTGATTATATCTTTTGAATATCGATAATGACTGTTTTGGAGTTATAGAATAAAGTAAAGTGTGGTGTTAGAGTAATAATCAGGGGTGTACGTTTTTGCCATCAGCTATAAAGTCGATGTGCCCATTTGGGGCACATTTGGTCGTTTAACTGAGCATGGTTTGTGTTCAGGAGAGTGTGCATTGTGCCCTTAAACTTAGATATCGCATCGTGTAAGTTGCATCGGGTTGAACTGGACATCGTTTGTGTCCAGGAGGGGTGTATACTACTTAAACCAAGACCTCGTTGCACGCAGTTCTGTTATAGTTGAGTTGCCTAGTTGGAGACTGGATTCTGTTATGAGTTAAGTCTACAGTTTTCGAAGCTAGTTTCCAGTATTATCCTAGTGAAAGTCTAGCCTTGTGCACACTGACCGAATTTCCATAACGCCATTTTTGAATATTTATATTCTCAATTGGTTTTGATTTGCAAGTTGGCAAATGTTTTAAGTTTTCTCTGAAAACTTATTTTATTATATCGTTTTAATGTTTCTCATTTTTAACTATTTTGATATAATAATACCATTATTTTTCCATATGATATAATATGGCTGGGGAACGTCCGAGTTACTCCCCACTGACGTGGCTGTTATGTTTATAACATGACAGATATTTGCTGCTGGGTTTTGGGTGTGAGCTAGCGAGTAGCGTGGATCCTACTCTTTCTTCATCCATGTAATTTATGGATTTGTATAAACTTGTTTGGAGATTTTACTTTTAGCCCTTTTGTAAAAAGAGGCCTTTTGTATTGACTTACCATTTCTTTTAATAAGATATAGTTTGTCAGTGTGTTTTAATCCCAACTCTACAGTTTTTCCGCCACTGTATTGCGTTAGATTTTCTAGGGGATTACAGTTGGTATCAGAGCATTGTTGCTCCCGACGCTTACACCTGATTTTAGGAAAAATACCAGTAAATGATTTGAATATTAAAGAAATATTAGTGAGAGATGGGTAGAAACCAAAATAAGGACTTAACTGTTAGGTTTATATGTTCTTGTAACTCAATAATTAGCATTGAATATTTGTTGCTTTTATCTGGAAGACGATGAACGAACAAGATGTTGACGTGATACTGCTCTAGATTGGGACAAGACCTACTCAGAACTTTTAACGCCTGATGACTCGAGTGGACAACTTGGTGCTCCAAGAAAGATATCGTTGGTGACTTTTCAGCTCCGATTTAGTTTGCTCCAGCTACTGGCCAGACGATCAAGAGCAGATTCATGTTCCATGATGTTGCAGTAGATCCAGATCGAGCGACCCAAGACTTCCGTGCTCGTTCCTCTGCAAGAAGATGAAGCAATCCTTTTAGTTCCCTCGTGAACCTTAGAGGTCCGAACTTTCCCTTCTCGTTTTTGGTCTTATCATCTATAATCATTGATTCTTTTCTTTCTGCTTCTGCCTTTTTCAATTCTTCTCTTATAAATTCTCGTCTTCATTCTTGAGATAATTTTTCGATTAATTCTCCTACTTTACCATCTTTTCTCTTGAGATTCTTGGTTTGACCGATTTCCGTCTCAATGAACTCTGTGAAAGGATATAGATGTTTGAGATTTAGTAAACCCTTTGTTACCTGGTTTTGAGGATTGTGAGCCTACCCTATCTTCTGAGCAAGTAAGAAATTCTTGAGGATTGAATTGAATGACAATTTGTTTCTTGATGGAATTAGGATGATACCTTAGATACCGAGCAGCCTTGGGTTATAGGTTACTTTGATTATTTTGGAGTACTTAGAGTTGAATATATTTTGGAGTAGTAAGAGTATGTCATATTTGATGGATACCTTGTACCTAACCTAGAATCGAACTAAGTGTAACTGATAACACTACTTTGGGATTTTTACCTAATGCTTATTTGGTGTATGCATGATCGCCTCCCAATTGGATCGGTCGTTAACGAAGGACGGGGGATCAAACGATATTTATAGACTTGGGATAACACAAAAACTACTAGAGTAATCGTGGCAAGTCGAGGTCGGTCCATAGGTAACGGGGTGGTATATTGACGAGCTTCAAGTGGCGTACTTGGTGTCTAGAGGAGGGGGGTCTTCTAAGGGTCGAGTCTAAACTAGAGAAATAACTAGAGAAATGGCTAGAGAAATAGCTAGGGGTGATCAATCTCGGGAAAGGCGTTAGGGGGAAGTCGATATTCGGTAATTGGAGTCTAAGAAGGTCGGGATCGAGTTTTTGTCGCAACATTGGTAAACTCACCTAAAAACCCGCTTTCGCGGCGAAGAAGGGTAAGGCTCTAGCTATGGTAATTTCTACCCCGAGTTTCCCCATATTGATAGAAACTAGTCAAGGTCGGTCTAGTTGGCCGAACTACAACAACAATGACACAACAACCATAACAAGATAAACCAACAAGCAAACAACCCACCAATACCCCTAAATTCAAATAATCCAAGTCCTCATCCCTAAACCCCCCAACAAGAAAACTACTCACTAATCATATTGAGAGACAATAAAACATTAACTATGGAGAACATAACTACGACATGCATTACAACTAGATCTAAACTAACTAACACCAATATGATGAGAAAACTATGATCTAACAATTACCCACTAAACTATGGAAGAAACAAGATCTAACAAGTAAACTAAGGAATAATCTATAATAACATGAATAACATCTAGAGAAACTAACAACACAAATATGATCTAAACAAGATAATGATGAGAAAACTAAATTAAATCTAAACTAGAGATTAGAGAGTGGAAGAGAAATATAACAACTATGGAGATCTACAAGAAATAAGAAGATTGCATTAATAAAGGTTGAATCCTTGATGGAGATAGTGAAGAACTTGTCACTAATTCTTCAATAAATCCAGAAATCTTCAAATAATACTTGAATAATCTTCTAGAAACTTGACATCTAGATAATTGTTGATGGAAACTAAGTAGATCTACTACTAAATTACTACTAGAATTCTAGAGAATTACTATGAATATTACTAGATTGTTCTCCTAATGGATGGTGTGATGAGATGGATGACTACACTAATGAGAGCCTTCTACACTAATTGTTCCGGTCACGGAAACAATTCACCCGGCCTTGGATCCGGGCTGTATGATTGGATTAATGGTGAACAGTTGATTGTTTGATTTCCTTCAGCCTCCCCTTCCTCTCACTCCCTTGATCGGACCTTCCCGGCGGAGTTGGCCTGCTCCCTGCACAATGAACGCACAGGGCCTCGGAGGTTGTCCGAGGAAACCCTCTCCGATGCCTAAGTCAGTCCGTGAAGTGCCTTGACGAACCTAGCTCGTGAGGAACTAGGTGGCGTTTTTAGGAGTAAGAGTCTAGAGAGAGAAAATCCAACCCCCTTTATGTGGGAAATGGGTAAGTATTTATACCTTCCCACAAGAGAGAGGAAAAGAGAAAGAAGAGGAGGGAAATGAGTGGATGCTGGTGCGACACGTGGACTCACCTTGTCCACTCATTTCCCCTTACCTTAGGCAAAATGACGGATGGGTCCTCGGTTCTCCTTTGGTCCTGCTTAGGCGGGAGCGCCCTGGAAGCAGGCAGGGGGCTTGGTTCGCCCTGCTTGGCAGGCGGCCAGGCTGTGCCAGGCGGCTAAGGGATTAAGGCCATACACTTGAGGTTTCAATGATGTTGACGGACATGGGCAGGCCTTTCCTCTTTCTGGGATTGGTCGCCTTGGGGCCTGACTGGCAGGCGGCCTGAGGTAGGCAGCCGACCCCCATCAATTGGCCCTCGCCGGCTGAGGGGGAGCGGGGCTCCTGCTCGGTTGGCGACGTCTTGTTTTGGGACGGTGGGAGGTTGACTCCTTGGACACTCTTGCATTAAATGTGCCGCGTATTCCCGAGGGAACATGCTTTAATTTCTCTGGGTATGCAGAGAGTTCAAACGTCTTTTGTTATGATTACTCTCCTTTGCATAGCGAATTTTCGAGCAGTGTGCCAGTTTGATGATTGGCTCTCTTCCTTGCAGAAGTGGTTGGGGCACCATTAATGCCCCGCTTCTGCTTTTTGTATAAATTGCATCCTCCTTCACTATCTTCACGATCCATTTCCGACCTTCCTTTCTTTGTCTTTAATCATGGCTTGGATCAAAAAAGGCGTAACTCGTCGTGGAGTTAGATATGTTACTTTCATCTTCAGAGGGTTTTGGAGGCTCCGATATGCTCGTGCTGCTTATCTAGCTGTCCGTCGTAGTCGCCGTTCACGGCTTCGTTCCCGCCGGATGGATCAGAAAGCTTCTGCTAGGAGGGGCAAACGCCTCAGGAGGTCCTCGCCTCCGGCTGCGCCTAGGTTTGGGCGCTGCCCCCAGGGAGGGGGCTGTTTTGACAGGGGATGCCATGAGTGTTTTCCGTGGCTACACCCTGAACAATTTGGCCCCAACTTCTCTGAAACTGATTCCTCCTTGGCGTCAGGTCCCTCTTCGCCTGTGAAGAAGAAAAGCTGTCGCACCTGCGACGAATCCCAGGCCGTTCCCTTTGGCAGGGACTGGGAGGATAGCAGCCAGGACTCCGACGATAGTGGGGGTCTTGGCTGTTTAAGTGACAGGGATGAGGATGGGATCCCTGATGACCCTTTCCAAGATTCCCCGGACTGGGACTGGGGTTCGGACTTTGGAGGCCCAGGCAGCCCCGGGGATCCTTCTCCTGACTTGGATGATGATTAAGCCTGCATAGCAGGGCATTTCGTTTGTTGGGCCAGAATTTCTGGGCCCTTGTATATTTTCTTCGCTTGTTCGGTGCTGAATGTAATTTTTCCCCTTTTAAGTTTAATGGAATTGAATTCAGGCGATGCGTTTGTGTGCTGCATTTTTTTTTTTTGGCCAAGGGGGACGTCATAGGGTGACCAATCTTCTGACACCCTTTGGTCCTCCCGAGGTTTTTCTTGGGAAGCTACTCAGAGCAAACCTCCGTAGGGGTGACACGTGGACCGCAGCCTTTGGGTGAATTCCTGAGGGTTGGGCGACTCTTGGCATGCCTTTCTTTCTATAAAAGTGATCAGTCATCCACTCTTTCACTTTTTCAATCTTTCTTTTCCTTCGAAACTCCCTATTCTCTTTATCCGTTAAAACCCTCGAGCGTTAACGAATCGTATCCTACTTTGCACCCCCCTTTCCCTGGGAGACTCTTTCTTCGGGCTTGCACCGTGCTGTCAGGCGATCTTAGGTCAGATTTTCGAATTCCATTTTCTGCTTTTTCCTTTTGATTTCCTGCTTTCCGCTTTCGCTAGAGTAGAATGTCTAGAACCCGTGAGCGGATTTTGCCCTTTACTGACCCATCAAAGAGGGGGGAAGGGGTGAATTTTGCCTCCTCCTCTAGGGATGTTGGTTTTGAGGAAGAGCATTCGGCGGGCAGTGGGGGTGGTAATTCTCCTGACCCCCCTTCGTTTGACGCTATTGACTCGGACGACGAGGCGTTAGAAGTTGACCCTTCTAGAACTTCCGGCCCCCTTGTTCGTCGGGAAAGGGGTAGGGTCTACTATCTAGATAAGGCCAAATACCGTATCCCTCTGAGTACTTTCCCTGACCCGAAAAATCGGGAGACGATCCTTGCAAAGAACGCCGCTGGTGTGATTGAGCGGGTTTATAACTTCTGGGAGGGGTATACAGTTGTTGTCCCCGGCGAAAAGGATACCGTATGCAACCCCCCTGATGGGTGCATAGCGGTTTACCATAAATGTCTGGAGTTCGGCCTTCGCTTTCCCCTCCATCCTTCCTTAGAGGAGATCTTCAGGCGTATGAACGTCGCCATCGCCCAGCTGACAGCCACAGCTGTCAGGGCGTTGATTTCATATGTCTGGACCTGTTTTTTCCACCGCATGGAGCCTTCCCTTGACGCCCTGCGGTTTATGGTGGGCTTACAAATGGTTTCTTCTGGGAGTACGGGCTCCCCTGGTTATTGGTCCCTTTTGAGGCAGAAGGGACATTGTTTGGTGTGGCCTGGCATGGACAGTTTGAGAGACTGGAAGAACAACTTCCTTTACATACACAGCATCCATGGGTGGAGGATTCCTCGTCATTTCAGGAATCATGTCCACACCAGGCTTGAGACCCCTGAGGAGTACCACCCTGGCGTGGGTGGAAAGGCCTTGGAGGTTAAGCTAAGTGAGAAGGACAAGGAATTGACGGCCTACTTTGCTGCCCACACTAACAAGTATGGGGTGTATGGCCCCACCTTATTGCTCCCTCATGTGGAGCTTATAGCGACTGATAATTACTTGACCCGGTTGGGCATGAATCCGGGTCTAGATAAAGGTAGTTCAGGAGTGTTGGTGATTCTTTCTCACTCTTTTTTTTCTTTTAAAAGTGCCCTGACAGCTTGTATGTTTGCCTTGCAGAACTTGCTACCTTTATTTGGAGGAAAGGGGAGGTGAGACGCCTGGGCTTGGACGAGAATCTCACTGTTGTCCAAAGTCGCCCTTCTCTTCCCCCTGATTTTAAGAGAGGTGAGAAGAATCTGATGAAGCATTTGAAGGGTCTGTCATTCAGTAGACCAAGGCTTCCCCCTCCTCCTAGAGTAACGCCTGCAAAGACGGCGGTTTCTGAGGTCACCCCCTCTCCAGCTGCGAAGGCGATTGCCTATGAGGCTACCCCTTCGCCCGTTGGCAGGCAAGAGGGCCTTTCAGCAGGGGTCCAGATTCCCCCGGGGTCGCGGGCCACAGGCTCCGAAGAGACTGGGGAGAGTACCCCCCGGGCGCTGATTTGAAAGAGGAGTCGGGAGGCTCCAAGTGCTGACCAGGTGGTGGACTTGGAGACTTCCACGCCTGAACCCAAGCGTTTTGCTTCGGGGATTCCCGCCACCCTTTTCTCCGAGGAGAACGCCGAGTTCCACTATAATGCAGGCGACAGCCAAGATGTTTCCGCCCTACTTTCCGACTCAGGGGCAGTTCTAGCGGACCATCTTCTCAAGACCGTCAAATCTGCTACCAATCAAGTGACCCAGTACATTCAGCGCACTTTCCGAATCATGCAGGCTTCCGCGGAGCTAGCGGCCCTCAGCCGCCTGAGTGATGAGGAACTGTCTAACTCTGACCGCCTTTCTGCAGTCGAGAGGGACGTTGCTCTCATTGCCAGCCTGAAGGATCAGTTGGCGAAAAAAGAGACCGAGCTAGAAGAAGCCAAGGGTCAGGCGATCCATTGGAAGTCTGAGAGTGAGAAGGCTATCAGGGAAGTGTCCCGCCTGGGGGAGGAGTCAAAGAGAGCTCAGCAGGCCTTTGCGGAGTTGGAGCGGGCCAGAAAAGCTTTGGCTGAGCTGGATCATGCTAAGAAGAGCGTCATTGACCTCGGGGAGCGCCTTTCCAAGGCAAATTCTGATCTGCAGGCGGCTCTTGGCGATCTGGCGGCGAAGACCAAGGATTGGTAGAAGGAGAGGGACGAAATACTCCAGGAGGTGGACACGGCTGTGTCGGCGGGCTTCGTTAATGGTGCTAACTCTTGCCTAGGGGTTGTCATGGAAACTGTCCGGGAGATGTTCCCTGGCTTTGACGAAGATGCTTTCCGAGCCCTCTATACTGCTAAGGACGAAGCTCAAATGCGCAGACTGTCTGAAGGAGCTGCTGCTTCCGGCCCAGATGCTCCCCCTGCTTAACATGGAGGGCAGTCTTCCTCAGAGGGCTCTTGCTCGTCCCCTGCTGCGCCTGTGCCAACGTTTTAATTTCCTTACTTCTTTGCGCGCCGAGCCCTTTGGTGGCCGGCTGCCGTACTCTTGATTGTAATCACTTGTTTTGAAAAACTCTTGTCCTGTATTCCTTTGACACTACTCTTTTTATGTGAATTTTCTGTTTGCTTTTGTATGTTTTGATTCCTCATGAGCTTGATTCGCAGCCTGTCCCTGCCTGCCTGTAAGTAGGGGGTTCCTGATTGTTTCTCTTTACACAAGTTTGGGGGCCTGCCCCCAGTCCTTGTTAGTCTGGCCTGTCCCTGGCTTTTGTTCAAAGTCCAGGGGGCCTGCCCCCTGCCTGCCCAGAGGTAAGCAGGGTGGCTTTTGCGTTTTTTATACAAGGTTGGGGGGCTTGCCCCCAGTCCTTGTTAGTCTGGCCTGTCCCTGGCTTTTGTTCAAAGTCCAGGGGGCCTGCCCCCTGCCTGCCCAGAGGTAAGCAGGGTGGCTTTTGCGTTTTTTATACAAGGTTGGGGGGCTTGCCCCTAGTCCTTGTTAGTCTGGCCTGTCCCTGGCTTTTGTTCAAAGTCCAGGGGGCCTGCCCCCTGTCTGCCCAGAGGTAAGTAGGGTGGCTTTTGCGTTTTTTATACAAGGTTGGGGGGCTTGCCCCCAGTCCTTGTTAGTCTGGCCTGTCCCTGGCTTTTGTTCAAAGTCCAGGGGGCCTGCCCCCTGCCTGCCCAGAGGTAAGCAGGGTGGCTTTTGCGTTTTTTATACAAGGTTGGGGGGCTTGCCCCCAGTCCTTGTTAGTCTGGCCTGTCCCTGGCTTTTGTTCAAAGTCCAGGGGGCCTGCCCCCTGTCTGCCCAGAGGTAAGCAGGGTGGCTTTTGCGTTTTTTATACAAGGTTGGGGGGCTTGCCCCCAGTCCTTGTTAGTCTGGCCTGTCCCTGGCTTTTGTTCAAAGTCCAGGGGGCCTGCCCCCTGCCTGCCCAGAGGTAAGCAGGGTGGCTTTTGCATTTTTTATACAAGGTTGGGGGGCTTGCCCCCAGTCCTTGTTTGTCTGGCCTGTCCCTGGCTTTTGTTCAAAGTCCAGGGGGCCTGCCCCCTGTCTGCCCAGAGGTAAGCAGGGTGGCTTTTGCGTTTTTTATACAAGGTTGGGGGGCTTGCCCCCAGTCCTTGTTAGTCTTGCCTGTCCCTGGCTTTTGTTCAAAGTCTAGGGGGCCTGCCCCCTGCCTGCCCAGAGGTAGCAGGGTGGCTTTTGTGTTTTTTATACAAGGTTGGGGGGCTTGCCCCCAGTCCTTGTTAGTCTGGCCTGTCCCTGGCTTTTGTTCAAAGTCCAGGGGGCCTGCCCCCTGTCTGCCCAGAGGTAAGCAGGGTGGCTTTTGCGTTTTTTATACAAGGTTGGGGGGCTTGCCCCCAGTCCTTGTTAGTCTGGCCTGTCCCTGGCTTTTGTTCAAAGTCCAGGGGGCCTGCCCCCTGCCTGCCCAGAGGTAAGCAGGGTGGCTTTTGCGTTTTTTATACAAGGTTGGGGGGCTTGCCCCCAGTCCTTGTTAGTCTGGCCTGTCCCTGGCTTTTGTTCAAAGTCCAGGGGGCCTGCCCCCTGCCTGCCCAGAGGTAAGCAGGGTGGCGCTCGGATTTTTTGCTGGGGGGGGGTATTTTTTCCGATTTTGGCAACAGGGGGGCCTCCCCCTATTGCCCCCTGCTCGTTTGTGTGTGAAGAACGCGAGTGTGAACAGGCAACGAGTATAAATCTGAATATCCTTCATTTCTTTATAAAACTGCGACATTTTTGGGTGGTCGGAGCCGTCGACATTCTTTTGATCGTCCTCCGCCATTTGTTTTTAGCAAAAAATAAAAACTATCTTTGGATTCTGTTCAGACGTAGTATTTTTTCAAAGTGTCCGCATTCCAGTGAGCATGCAGCTCTTGCCCTTCAAGGTTGGCGATTTTGTATGTGCCTGGTCCCAGGACTCGAGTCACTTGGTATGGACCCTCCCAGTTGGCACTCAGCTTTCCATGTTCTCTTGACTTTCCAATCGCCTGCGTCTTTCTCAAAACCAGCTCACCCATCTGGAAATTCCTCTGTCGGACTTTGGTGTTGAAGGCTTTCCTCATTCGTTGCTGGTAGGCAACGATGTTGGTACTGGCTTCTTCCCTTAACTCATTTACCAGGTCCAAGGCTTCGACCATTGCAGCTTCGTTTTCAGCCTGGTCGTACTGCAGGGAGCGTAAAGAGGGGATCCTTGCCTCAATTGGTAATAATGCCTCTGCTCCATATACCAGACCAAACGGGGTCTGGCCTGTAGACTCTTTTCTGGTAGTTCGGATTGACCAGAGTATACTGGGGAGTTCGTCAGCCCACCTACCCTTGCAGTCATCCACCAGAGTATACTGGGGATGTCCATTCCCCATTGAGCGAAGGGGATGGGGGATGTGATTGGCCTGAGTTCCTGGGCCGGAGCATGGATTGATAGGGCGAAAAGTTGGCATTTTTTGCATTTCTGGGTCAGGCTCTTGGCATCTGCCAGCATGGTAGGCCAATAGTAGCCTGCCCTGAGGGCCTTGTGGGCCAGTGATCTCCCACCAATGTGATGTCCACAAATCCCTGAGTGGATATCCTCCAATACCTCAGCGGCCTGATCCGCCCGCAGGCATTTGAGCAGGGGATAAGTGAAAGACTTCTTGTAAAGTTCTTCATCAATGAGTATGAACCAGGCTGCTTTAGCCTGTATCTTCCTTTTTTGTAATGAGTCTGATGGTAAGATACCATGCTTCTTGTACTGGATGAAGGGAGTCATCCAGCTTTCTAGCTCTTTTTCCACAGTATTAACCGCCTGACAGGGGTTAGTGGACTTCTCGTGTAAAACGTCGACCCACACTGATCTCCGGATGTCCTGTAGACTGGAGCTTGCCAGTTTTGACAGGGCGTCTGCTCTGCTGTTCTGGGATCGGGGGATCTGTTTGACCTCATATGATTTTAGGCCGGATAACTCTCCCTTCACCATCTCCAGGTATGTGGCCATTGCTTGGTCCCTTGCTTCGTATTCACCATTGATTTGGTTGGCGATGAGCTGGGAGTCCGTCGCCAGGACAATTCGTTCTGCTCCTGCGGCTTTAGCTAGCCTGACGCCTGCGAGTACTGCTTCGTACTCTGCTTCGTTGTTTGATCCTGGGAAAACAAATCTGAGGGCATGCTCAAAGTCAGCCCCTCCTGGGCTGGTTAGTACGACGCCTGCGCCTGCGCCATTGGCTGTCGAGGATCCGTCATTATGCACGATCCATTCCTCGGCAGGGGTCTCTTCCTCCCCTGAATGGGAGCACTCAGCCAGAAAATCTGCTAAGGCTTGGGCCTTGATGGCTGTTCTCGGCTGGTAAGATATACCTAGCCCACTCAGCTCAATCGCCCACTTCAATAGTCTCCCTGATTTTTCAAATTTTTCCAACACCTTCTCCAGCGGTTGGTCGGTGAGGACTACGACTGGATGCGCGTCAAAGTAAGGTCTGAGTTTCCTGGCAGCAATTATGACTGCGTAGGCGGCTTTTTCGACCATCGGGTAATTCTTCTCGGCTGCCCCCAGCGCATGACTTACAAAGTATATAGGCTGCTGGGCGCCTGCCTCTTCTCGTAAGATGACCGCGCTGACAGTTATATTGGTCACTGCAATGTAGAGGAAAAGCTTTTCCCCTGCTACTGGTCTTGCCAGGGTGGGGAGCCTTTTAAGATGGTCCTTCAATTGCTCAAAGGCCTCTTTCTGCTCGTTTTCCCACTTGAACTGTTTGTTTCCTTTTAGTATCTTGAAAAAAGGAGTGGCCTTGTCTGCTGATCGGGCGACGAATCGTGCTAAGGCGGCCATGCGGCCCGTCAGGCGCTGGATGTCTCTAATGGTCTTGGGCTCAGGAAGGTCTAGAACTGCCTGAATTTTTTCAGGGTTGGCGTCTATCCCCCGAGAGCTGACCAAGAACCCCAGGAATTTGCCGGAGCGGACTCCAAATGTACACTTCTTCGGATTGAGTTTCATTTTGTAGGCGCGCAGGGAGCAGAAGGTCTCCTGCAGGTCTATTAGGTGCTCTCTGTCTTCTCTGCTTTTTACGATGGCGTCATCAACGTAAGCCTCGATGTTTCTGCCTTTTTGTTTTTCAAACACTTTATCAACTAACCGCTGGTATGTAGCCCCTGCATTTTTAAGCCCGAATGGCATCATCTTGTACATGTAGGTGCCTGAACTGGTGATGAACGCGCACTTCACCCTGTCCGGCTGCCACAAGTATACTTGATGATACCCTGAAAAGGCATCTAGGAAGCTCAGCATGGAATAACCACTGGTGGAGTCTACCAGTTGGTCGATTCTGGGGAGCGGATAGCAGTCTTTCGGGCAGGCCTTGTTGAGGTTTGTAAAATCCACGCACATTCTCCATGCGCCTGACGATTTTTTAACCATGACTACATTCGCCAACCATTCTGGGTAGTCACAGACCTCAATAAAATCTGCTTTCAAGAGTTTGTCAATTTCTTCCTTGATTGTTGCGTCTTTTTCCGCGGACATATTTCGTTTCTTCTGTTTTACAGGGCGAGCATCCATGCTTACATTCAGCTTGTGAACGATGCATGATGGATCAACGCCGGGCATCTCGTCTGCCGAGTAGGCGAATACGTCTTTGTTTTCTTTTAGCAGCTTCACCAGTTCAGCCTGGTAGGATTTTTCCAGGTCAGCTCCTATCAGGACCCGCCTACCTGGCTCCAAGTCTACCAGCATGCTTTCGCCCCCTGGCTCCAGGTGATCGGACGCCGGGTGTTCGGCTGGGATTTCGCCCTCCCTGCTGGGGGAACTGTCAGCCTTCCTTTTTCCTTTTCTTTCTTTTTCGTGCTCTTGCAGGGCCACGGAGTAGCATTGTCTGGCTGACTCCTGGTCCCCACGCATCTTCCCTTCTAGCCCGAAATCGGTGACATACGCTATGGTGAGAGCCCTGATGGAGATGGCTGCCTCGATTTCGTCTAGGGTGGCTCTACCAATTAGGGCGTTGTAGGCAGATCTTGCATCCACAACAACAAAGGTTGCCCTGACGTTTCTGGCAGTAGAGCCTTCCCCAAAGGTTACGGGTAGGTCTATGACTCCCATGGGCAGCACGCCTGCTCCACTGAACCCGTATAATGATCCGGGGGCAGGTCGTAGGTGCCTTTTTTCCAGGCCCATTTTCTCGAAGGCGTCCTTGTACAGTAGATTCGTGTACGCGCCTGTGTCTACCATACACCTCCGCACAATGTGGTTGCTGATCTCTAGGGACAACACCAAAGGATCACTGTGCGGGTATACTACGCGCCCTGCATCATCAGGGGTGATGCTTAAGGTCACCCCCCTTGGACTCCCTGCTTTCTCAGCATAGCAGATCTGGTTCCTTAGTTCACGCATTTGTCTTTTTTGGCCTCTTCGACTGAGCTGGCCCTCAGTGCCCCCTGAAATTACATGGATCACCATGCGGTTCTGCACTGACCCTTCGGGTTTTTCAGATACTTCCTTCTGAGACTTATTCTTAGCTGCGTAGTTGGCTAACCATCCGTTCCTGATTAACTTCTCGATTTCGTCCTTCAGGTGACGGCATTCCTCGGTGGTATGGCCTATGCAGTCGTGGAAAGTGCAGAATTTCTTGGGGTCTCCTTTCGGGCTGCGAGGCTTGTTCGGGCGATTCCATTTAGCAGTTTCTTTTTCTAGTTCGAAGATCTCCGCCCTGGATTTGTTCAGGGCAGTGTAACTGTCGAACCTGGGCTGGTAGACTGTGCGCTCTTTCTTGGGAGTGTCTCCCTCTTCCCTTTGCTTGCCTGGCTCACTTCTGCCCCGTCCACCCTGCGGTCCCCCTTGAGGCCTTGTTTGGCCTGCTGGGGTATCCGTCAGGCCGTGGAACTCCTCCTGCAGAATGAACCCTTCCGCAATTTTCCTGGCCATGGCTAGGGTTTCTGGCTGGGCCCTGATCATCTGGTTTTTCATTTCCCCTGGAAGTAGGGAGATTGTCAGGGCATAGGCGGCGGTGGAATCGTCGATCTCCCTGACCTGCTGGTAGGATAGATCGAACCTTCTCAGGTATTCTCTTACACTTTCACCCTTATTCTGTTTTAGGGTCATAAGATCAAAACGGGTGAGGCGTCTTCTTTTATTCCCGGCATATTGTTCGAGGAAGATTTCAGCCAACTCTATAAAGAACTTGATTGACCCCTGGCGGAGGTCTCTGAACCATCCCTGCGCCAGTCCTACCAAGGTGGTTGGGAAAACTTTGCACCAGATGGCATCATCTACGTCGTACATACCCATGTGGCTCTCAAATGCCGCCAGGTGATCTTCAGGATCTGTCGTCCCGTCAAACTTGATGGTGGGCATTTTGATTTTTGGAATGGGGTACTCTTGTACCTCAGGGTGCAGCGGGGTTTTTGTGAGCCTGCCTACCAGTCGTGACCTGCTTTCCCCAGACTGGTTACCGTGAGAATCCCATTGTTTATGGGTCGGTTTCCTCGCACTGGGGGAGCGGTGCCTTGGTGGCGGCCTGCTTGCTGCTTCATCCTCTGTTTCCGGGGAGATCTGCCTGGGCCTCTTCCTCTGAGAGTGGCAGAGGTTCTCACCCTGATGGTACCTGGACTCGAGCGGTTGTCCCCGGTTGAGCCTGGATTGCAGGCTTTGGGATAAGCCGGGGGCCGACTGTTCCTTGGCTGCAGGTGTTAGCCTGGAGAAAACTCCGCCTGGTTTTTCTCCCAAGCGTTTTGACATGGGCTCCCTGGGCCTCATTCTCTCCTGCATTTCCCGGGACAAGCCTCTTTGTTCTCCAGACGCGGACTCTGTTGTGTGAATGGAGAACGCCTGTTGGACAGGTGGCTCTAGATTGCCGGTAGTAATGCGCCTTTGCACATGCGCATACGCTTGTGCTGTCCTTGCTTTCCTCTGAGCATTCCTGGCGGCGGTCCGCCTCGTGCCCCCGGCTTCATCCCTGCTGATTGGGGATGGTTGCCTGGGAGCCGATGCGACCCTGCCTACCAAGTCCTCAGGAGTGAATTCCTGGTTCAGCATCGCAGAGAAGAAGGCGGCTGTCTGCGCCATCTGAGCTGGGGTCAGATTAAGAGCGTGTCCTGGGTGTGCCCCCAGCTCAGGCGTCACAGCAGTGTTAGGTCCACCGAGGAGACTGGTTCCCCGTACCCCTAGGATCGTGGCAGAAGAAACTCTCTCCGACTGCGGCATACCATACAGGGGGGTCACCGGTGGAACCGTCGGACCCGTTCCTGCACTGGCATCAACGATTTCTGGCATGATTGTTATAGTTTTGTGATTATGAGTGGTTGATTTTAGTGGGTAACTCGTGAGCACAACCGTAAGTTCCCCACAGACGGCGCCAAATTGTTCCGGTCACGGAAACAATTCACCCGGCCTTGGATCCGGGCTGTATGATTGGATTAATGGTGAACAGTTGATTGTTTGATTTCCTTCAGCCTCCCCTTCCTCTCACTCCCTTGATCGGACCTTCCCGGCGGAGTTGGCCTGCTCCCTGCACAATGAACGCACAGGGCCTCGGAGGTTGTCCGAGGAAACCCTCTCCGATGCCTAAGTCAGTCCGTGAAGTGCCTTGACGAACCTAGCTCGTGAGGAACTAGGTGGCGTTTTTAGGAGTAAGAGTCTAGAGAGAGAAAATCCAACCCCCTTTATGTGGGAAATGGGTAAGTATTTATACCTTCCCACAAGAGAGAGGAAAAGAGAAAGAAGAGGAGGGAAATGAGTGGATGCTGGTGCGACAGGTGGACTCACCTTGTCCACTCATTTCCCCTTACCTTAGGCAAAATGACGGATGGGTCCTCGGTTCTCCTTTGGTCCTGCTTAGGCGGGAGCGCCCTGGAAGCAGGCAGGGGGCCTGGTTCGCCCTGCTTGGCAGGCGGCCAGGCTGTGCCAGGCGGCTAAGGGATTAAGGCCATACACTTGAGGTTTCAATGATGTTGACGGACAGTCTGCTGGGCAGGCCTTTCCTCTTTCTGGGATTGGTCGCTTTGGGGCCTGACTGGCAGGCGGCCTGAGGTAGGCAGCCGACCCCCATCACTAATGAATGATGATACTAGAGATGCCTTGGGCAACAATCTAGGGTAATATATATATAGTAATCTTCTTAATGGGTATTTAACCTAAAGCCCAAATCCACTTTATGCTCCATTAGTGAGACAATCTCCCTTAGCATCTTCATGGGGTGAAACTTTGCCTTGCGGACTTGACGATAAATCCCACTGGGTGAAATTTCACCCGGTGGTCAAAATTTCGCCCGGTCAGTTTTGCCCGATGGGAAGTCTCGGAAAATCTTCGGGGAGGCATTTTTACCGTCGGGTGAAATTTCGCCCGGTGGTGTCTCACTAGGTGAAATTTTGCCCGGTCATTGTTTGGCCTCTTTCTTGTTTCGTTCTTTATTGATTGATTGGATGGCTTCAAACTTTAAGTTGTGTGCTCTACACTTTGGACGTTCTTCCCTTCTCTTGTGCTCGTGGAAGCTCGGTCGTGATTTCGGTGCCAAATCCTATCAAAATTGATAGAAAAACTACCAAAAACACGTAAAACGCACAAGAGGGACGCTAATGCGAGATTTACTCAAAGTATGGCGATAATCGCACTCAAGACTCGCAAAATGAGGGAAAAATGGGTCTAAATGAGGGGAAAAACGGTCTAAATTTAGCACACAACAATTCCTCCACACTAAACCGTTGCTCGTCCTCGAGCAAAGACCCAAAAAGAAATTACAACTACTACTACTAGCTAGACTATGCTAAGTCGATACAGGGTAATTAACGGGCCCGCTCCGTCCCTTCAACTCACATCGAAATACCCATGAGGTAAGGTACTTCCATGCAATGCAAGTTGGGGCTTGCTCAAAATGGTGGATGAGACTAAACACAACAAAAACACATAACACGAAAGAGTAGACGCATCCAAAGCAAAAATAAAACACCGAATCCCTCATCGAGACGGCGTGGAAGACACCGATTACTTACCTAAAACAACAATAAACTTCCAAGATAAATGACTCACGTAAACAAGGACCAAAGCCTAATACTATGACAATTAAGTAGTATAAATGTTGATAACTTAGCATAGGTTCTCCTACTCTTCTAAAGGGGTACGACGGGGCGTATAACGGAGTGGAAAAAGTGAACCATGGATTCGTTAGACACTTTAGGTAGGTGCCATCCCGCTCTCTTTGGCTAAGCCAAGAGGGTCGTTCCAAAACTCGAATTTCCTAGATTAGCCCAAACAAAAAGGTGGAGTGTTTACAATTATTGGGGTGGATCGACTAATCACCGCTATCTTCCTACCTCGGGACTCGGTCCTCTAGTTGACACTTCACGGCGATGAATCGATCAAAGGGCTTTTTTTTTATTTTTTTTTGAAGGAGATGTTTTTGATGATATGATTTCTTTTGATGCTCCTTTTCTCTCCTTTGTTTTTCTCATGTTTTTGTGCCCTTTTTCTCTTGCTTTGGTTTGCCCTTTTTTGGCTTTTTGATGTGGTTTATAACCAAGCTTGAAGGTTAATTTTATGTAAACCTATTGTGGTGATGTATAGGTGGAGGAAAAATAGGTAATCGAGAACGCGCGCCATTCCCGGATAACCCACAAAAAACGGAAGAAATTTGGACTAAAGGCGCAATGGTCATTCGAGCAAGGTCACCTAGAAAACGGGATGCGGGAACCAAGGCCTAACTCCTCAATGGGTGGTCAAGGTGGTCAAATGCAAACCCCGAAGTAAACCTCTAGTAGAAAAGGTGGACTCAAGCTAAAGGATCAACAAATTCATTTCCTAAGAGTCATTCTACTAGATTAAGGTCCAAAATCTACAATGGGTTATCTACCATGGAATGTAAACTCTTGTAATAAGTTTGTAATCGGTTTTTCGAAAAGTTTAGTCCTAGACACTCTATACAAAAACAAAAGAAACACACGAAAAGGAAAAAAAACAAACAAAAGAAAACACAAGTAATGTCATGTACTCCATACTCCATCAACATTAAAGCATACGATCAACCACAACACCCATAATGCTCAACTTCGAGAGCCTCCAATAGCGACAACCTAACTCCTCTACAAAGATAAAGAAGAATGAGGGAAGGAAGTTACCAAGCGGATGCTTTCATATTCTCTTCAAAACATGTTATCGAGGTGGTGGTTACCTGTAAGAGTAGAAAACAAGACCATACACGAGACACGAAAACATAACGAAAACGAGAAAAGAAAAGAAAAAAAAAAAGAAAATGTTTTTGATTTTTCGAATTTTTCAAATTTTTATGGTTTTTAAAAGATTTTTGAGAAAATAAAAGATAGTAGAATCCTCCACCACACTAAAACTGTACATTGTTCTCAATGGACAAATAGGGGAAGATCAAAAAAGACGGAAAAGACAAATCTTTTTGGATTTTTATAATTTTTCAAATGTTTTTGGGATTTTGTAGTTTTTGAATGTTTTTGGATTTTTCAAAAAAATTTGAGAAAAGAAAAGAAAATGAAAAATAATGAAAGCTATAAAATAGTGGCGGGCCTAGGTGCAATCACATCACCTAGACCCTAGCCAAGTGGCTAAGAAATTAAAAATTAAAGACAATAAAATGAAAAGGTGAAAAATAAAATGGGCGTAGGTGTAGTCACATCACCTAGCCCGGATTAAGAAAAATTGAGAAAGATTAATTTAAATTTGGATTTTTCAAAGGGTCAATGGCGTAATCACATCGTCTAAAGACCGGGAGCAATACCAAGGCCGCTGCTTCAGCCACAAAAAAATAATATCAATGGGACAGTGGGACAACTTGCAAATTTGATTCAAGATTAAACAATCACAATGATTATAATGATGGGACAAGGAACAAGGAACAATATCAATTCAGAGACATACAATTGTAGATGATTGGAGACTCACCGACACAATCCACACAAATACCCACAACATACACAAACCATATTATCTACCGACTCTTGTAGGGGTGTCTAAATCGAATAGTCATTTGACGCAAAAGAAGCCGTCGGAATTCCTTCACCGGCATACTCCCAAAATCCTATTTCCCCTGATTCGGTCAGTCGGAATTCATCGGGACCCGGAGGTAGGTCCCAATTACGATGGTTATAAATATTAGTTCTGTAAATGTTGGGGACAATTAGGGCACGGCCGTGGCCAAGAGAGACGAGGCGATGGTCAGGCACATGAAAAATCCAAGAAGGGAAGTAGGCCTCGTCAAGCCAAACACGGTTATTAAGTGGTTTAAGATGGTCGGTCGCGTGACCCAAATTTCTTGCTATTAAAGTTACAAGACCACTACAGTCGACAGAAGGGCGTTGGTCAACTATAATTTGATGAAAGTGTAACGCCACGACAATAAGTAGGTCAAGGGGGTAAGGGTTACCGATCAAAGAGTCACTAATTAATTGTAAGACACACACATTGAGGTTTATAATGTTATTGGTAGACGGCAAAAGACAGTGGGAAAGGATTTCAGCGAAATAACGGATGGCTCGGTTTCGGATTTCGGCGGTAAAACTAGAATTGGGTTCGAAATCACGTTGACCCGGCGCTATGCGCCTCCACAAGTCTCTCCTAGTCGCACTACTTTGCGAATCACATAGGGGTCTACTTAGTCTGGTACCCGTTGAGGGTAAACCTAGAGCTAAGCTAAAGTCGGAAATATTCAAACAGTGATTTCTACAAAACAATCTAAATTTAAACTCTCTTGGTGTGGTCGGGTTATCGATGGTAAAGGTACCTAAGAACTCACATGTCAAGTCTTTGTTTGTGACAGGCACAAAATCAAGGAGTTTACTAGTACCAATCCTAGACGATAACTCTCTAATATCGTCCTTAATTCCTAGAAGTTTCGTTGTGAATGGACAAGGCCACCTTGTACTCTCAAAAGCTTTTTCAGAAAAGGTGTGAGCTAAGGGTGTATTAGGACAAGGTAAAAGTTTAGGCTTCGAAGGCTTACTAGAAGACGAACATTTAGAAGGTTTAGAAGTCGAAGTCATACCTTGTTTTCGCGCGGCTCGTTGAGCGCTTGTCTCCATGATGATAATTGCAAGAAAAATCTCAAACTTTAGCTTTTCCCTCTTCAAAAACCCGAGATAATAATCACCAAGTATGGAATGGAACTATGAATGAAGGTTGTATATGATTGGGTATGGAAGGTTGTTTGATGTGTTTATGATGGGTGAAAGGGTGAAATGATGAGTGAGGTAAAGAGGTGATATAAATAAGGGTGGTTGAGGAGGGAAATGAAAAGTTTTAAAGTTGGTGGTAAAAATTTGGTGTAAAAATTTTTGGAGGGAAAGTTATGTGGGGTAAATGTGAAGGAGGGAATCGAAAGTGTAGTGAGTGAATAAAAGGTGTAGGTGATCCGGCCAGCTTGTACCGCCGGGTGAAATTTTACCCGGTCGAGCACCATCGGGTGAAATTTCACCAGACGGACTTTTTGCCGTGAAAATCATTTTTGCCAACATTTTTCCATCGGGTGAAATTTCACCCGGTGAAAATCTCACCGGGCGAAATTTCGCCCGGTGGTTTCTTCTTCAATTCCGGCAATTCTTGCAACTTTCCGTAGAGCGAAGTTTCGCTTGGTCGAGTCTCACCGGGCAAAGTTTCGCCCGACGGTCTTCTTTTCTTCGTTTTTCCGCTTTGCCATTTCATGGCTCTTCAATAATCACCTAGAAATTCAAATATCACCTCGACTCACATTACAAAATCAATATCTCCCACAAACATGCTTGTGGTCTCCGAAAAAGATCCATAACTTCTCCAAAAGCTTGGTCTTCATCCAAATTAATGCTCCATGGTGAAATCCAAGTTCAACCATTCTTCTCAAACTAGCAAAACTAACAAACTCAAAGAAACATGAAGTATGATACCTATAAAGAAGGTGGTTATTGAGGATACCACCAAACCTACATCAATTTCAAGAGGGGGTTAAACAATGCTCCCCAACGGGAGCTCACTAATCTTCTCAGTAGCAAAGGTCTCACGAACGTGACTGGGATGACAAATCTTCAAACATTGGTCATTAACCTTAAATTTCCCGGTTTCCGGGCTAGATATCTCTATTGATCTATATGGTTGCACCTTGGTCACTTCGAATGGACCCGACCATTTTGATTTCAACTTACCGGGGAAGAGCTTAAAGCGAGAGTTGAAGAGTAGTACCTTATCACCAACGGAAAAGTCCTTACGAAGTATTCGAGAGTCGTGCCATTGGCGAGTTCGTTCTTTGTAGATCTACGAATTTTCGTTGGCTTCAAGTCTTAGTTCTTCCAATTCTTGTAGTTGGAGAAGGCGGTTATTTCCCACAACACTCTCATCGAAGTTTACTCTTTGATTGCCCATTCGGCTTTGTGTTCCAGTTCCACCGGTAAATGACAAGCTTTACCATACACAAGACGATAAGGAATGGTTCCAATCGGCGCTTTGTAAGCCGTTCTAAATGCCCAAAGGGCGTCATTCAACTTTAAAGACCAGTCCTTTCGGTGTGTATTGACAACTTTCTCTAAAATTCCCTTGATTTGACGGTTGGAGATTTCGGCTTGCCCATTTGCTTGAGGGTGGTAGGCTAGGGACATCTTGTGAGTGATACCGTACTTCCTTAGAAGGTGTTCAAAGGTATTTTTCCTAAAATGAGAGCCTCCATCACTAATTATGGCTCTAGGCATACCGAATCTCGGGAAAATCAAATTCTTGAAAAACTTGATTACAACCTTGGACTCATTGGTGGGGGAAGCTACGGCCTCGATCCATTTTAAGACATAATCAACCGCGACTAGGATGTAATTGTTACCAAACGAGGATGTGAACGGACCCATAAAATCAATGCCCCAAACATCGAACAATTCAATCTCTAAGATGGGTTGAAGGGGCATCTCAGTTCATCTTGTAATATTCCCACTTCTTTGACAAGCATCGCATGTGAGAATGAAAGCTCGAATGTCCTTGAACTTGGAAGGCCACCAAAACCCGCTTTGGAGAACTTTGGCAATTGTCTTTTGGTTGGCCAAGTGTCCACCATAAGATGTCGAGTGAAGGTGCTTCACAATATTATATCCCTCATCGGCCGTAACACATTGTCGGTAAATTCCATCTACACAACGGCGGAATAAATATGGTTCGTCCCAATAATAGCGTCGGGCTTCGTAACGTAGTTTCTTCCTCCCTTGCTTGGAATAATCGTCCGGAATAAAATGAGACACTAAGAAATTGACGATATCGGCATACCAAGGTGTGATAATATCAATGGCCATCAAGGCCTTATCTCTCATAGCTTCTTTGATGGGGATACCATATTCTTCATTGCTCTCTTTACTAACTGTAGACACCCGCATTTTGCCTGCTAGTGTCTATAGCAGTTCCCGACAAAACACCCGATGATGATCGGACGCAAACGTGACTTAGTATACTCGAATATGGGCTCAGAATCAATAATATCCGACGTGGACATTTAGCGGAGTACAAATCTCTCAAAACCAACCTCAAATTCAGGCCCAGTGGGTCGTTCCGAGTAAAATAAGACTAATTTGGGCCAAAACCAAGACCGAAAATAAAACCCGTCTTTTGGCGACCGGGTCAAAACCCGGTCAAAGACGAATCCGTCACAAAAATCAGCCTGATGCGTTTCTAGAAGATTGCGCCCAAATACAAAAATCAAAAAACAATCAAAAGTCAACCCTTTCCTAAATTGTCTCGCCACCTTTATCCGCTCGATCGAGTGGATTGACCCACTCGGTCGAGTGGAGCCTCATAAACCAGAACAGACCCGTTTGCAAGGGCACTCGATCGAGTGCACTAGGGTCACTCGATCGAGTGACCCTAGGTCGTGAGGTATTCTCTATAAATACCCCTCCAACCCTTCTCATTTTTCAGCTTGGAAAAATACAATTCAACTCTACATTTTACATTCTTGTGCTCTACACTCTCCCCATACAACAACCCTACACAAAACCGAGCCATTTGTCCCTCGAAAACCGACAAGCACACACACATATACACACACACCATAACTTGCATACATCCTCGATACTCCCGCGTTCACGCCGCTATTACGAGTCCATTTCTGAGGCCTTTACTAAGCATGTATGTTGAGGGTGTCCTAAACCCCATTTCGATCCTTACTACCTCGTTTTTTTATTTACATTTTTGCATTGTCTATATTATAACTATACTAGTATACTAACATTAACACTAACATTCTAATTCTCATATACTAACTTTTATCTTTTCGTTACTAACACATTATATACCGCGTATATTCATAATAGTATTAAAGTTCGGATCTAAATGCGTTTGACTATGACGATCGTCTAAAGTCCGTCTAATCCCTCTACGAGTAACGACGGAGGTGGCACTGTAATCCCCTAGAAATTCTAACGCGATACAGTGGCGGAAACACTGTATGTAATCCCCTAGAAATTCTAACGCAATACAGTGGCGGAAACACTGTAGAAGTGGGATTATAACACACTGTAGCTATGTCTTGATTAAATAAAAATGGTAAGTCAATACATAAGGCATAAAATAAAAATGGCTGCAAAATAAATAAATAAATAAAATACATAAAAAGGGTTTTAACATTCCATAATGCAGTGATCTGATTAAAACAAGCAGGATCCATAACTGCTCGCTAGCCCACCGAAGGAAAACACATATACCTGCCATGTTAAAAACATAACAGCCACAATCAGTGGGGAGCAACGTAAACGTTCTCCCAGCCGTATAACAGGATTTTAAAACTGTAACTACTATAATAGAAAAATAGTAAAAATGGAAAACAGTAAAACACATTATAATAAAAATAAACTTTCAGTGAAAAACTTCACGTATCAAAACAATATAATAAAAATGAGTTTTCCGAAGAAAACATAAAACACTTGCCAACCTGCAAATCAAAATTATATCGATAATAATAAAAATATTCAAAATGGCGTTATGGATAGGATTAATGTAGAATCTAGACTTTCACTAGGACAATACTAAACTAGCTTCGAGAACTTAGTCAAAACAAATCAGACTTCGGTCTCTAACTAAGCAACTCAACCATAACAGGACTGCGTGCAGCGAGGTCCTGGCTTAAGTAATGTACACCCCTCCTGGACACCAACCGTAATCCAGTTCAACCCGACGGCGACTTACACGATGCGATATCTAAGTTTAAGGTCAAAATATACACACTCCTGAACACAAACCATGCTCAGTTCAACGACCAATGTGTCTCAACATAGACACACCAGCTTTATAGTTGATGGCAAAATGTACATCCCAGACTATATTACTCTAAACCCACACTTATCCTTATTCCATAACTCCAAAAGAATCCATTATCGATATTTAAAAGATGTATTCAATACAAACAATAGGAGAACAAAAGAAAAAGGAATCACTTTCCAAAAGAGGAAACTTTCTATTTTAGGAAACTTCTATTTTTAGAAACTTTACCAAAAATAGCATCATATCAAAATAGCGAAAATATTAGTTTATACTAACATCACATTTTTAGTAAACGATATAGATTTATAAAACTAATACTTTCGGCCTTAACAACAGAATAATTAACGGCACTAGGAAAAATAGTGGGTGTTACAGGCACCATTTCGAGGAGCGCCGCCCCAATGTGCTCAAGGGTATGACGTGATCGTGGTTGATCATAGTTGAATGTATTTGACTCCATATCTAGGATTAGTGCGAGATCCGTTGAGGCGAAAATCGACATCACATAATCCGTTAGGATTAGTATCGATGTCGTGACGCGGAGGACTACAATCTTGTCACTAATCAAACTTTTCACTAAACAATAACATTTTACATAAAATTCCGATAACGGTATTATAATCGTATAAGTACAAGATTATAATAGCGGAAGCCGTGTTGAATTTAAATCCTACGATATTTTTATTTAACTCGGCCAACCATCGATTTTAAACAAATAAAAAAATGAAACGAGTTATGCCTCGTACAGGTGCCACTCGACCGAGTGCCATAGGCCACTCGATCGAGTAGCGCCCCAAAAACTGGACAGTAGCTACTTCGAGGACGCACTCGACCGAGTCCATGCCCTGACTCGATCGAGTGGGTCCTGTAGCCCAGAAATCCGAGAGCTTAAATGCAACATTTGAGCCTCGTCTTTTTTTACGACTTTTATTCGACACGTGTAAAGTCAATCACGTGATCCTATTTTTCAAAACCCATGCATATCACGACACTTTAACGACTTTGATCGTAGTCTTTCAGGATTAGCCTTATATTGCCGACTCTTTGGTCGCGTCTAATATAAGGCTAACCAAGACGCCATTTTGCGATGTGATAAGTCGGGACAAGGCATCGAGGTTCGGGATCGGGCTAGCACCACGCCTAGGTCCCATACCTCCGTCCTTTAATTAATACGCAATATAATGCGTAATTAATTAAAGTTTGTCCGGTTATATGACTTGCGATTTAATTCGTATTTGTTGCATACGGGTCCGTTTCTAGTCTTTACATATTGTTCGTTTACATTCACGTCATTTATTCCGTTTGTTACTTTATTTGTAATTTTTGTATTGGCCGGGTTGTATTTCCGCCCGTGTATTTTGTACACTATTTATCTTCGAGCATTGTTTATTTTGATGTTTATCGCCTTATAAATGAACCTCGCATGCTAAATAACTTCGACAATAGTTAGATGCATTAAATGACGTAGCTAACCCAAAATTCACATGTTTAGCCCGAAAACGCTGTTTGCATATCATTTAGTCGTTTTACTAGCGCGCGTACACGAACACGAACGATGTCTTAGTAGAGGTCGCCATTGTGCGGGTGGGGTTGGGTGTCCTTAGTGGGCTTCCCAACACGTACCCTCACCCCTTACTCAGAACCTTGGTTTCCGGATGCCCGAAACCGTTGGCGCATGAGAGTCATTCTTTACACGATACCGGTGTAGATGGTATCGGTATCGCAATGCAAAGGGACGGGCCCCATAAACTCTGAAATCGAAGTGGGCCGTACTTTGTGTATAGCCCATGTCGACATAGAGTGGGCTCGAATGGTTCCGAATTACCACAAATTCGGTGGCGACTCTAACTTTGACTTAAATTTCGAACCCGAGAACAATCTCACCCCGAGATTCATTCGCCTACCCAAACCCGCGCGTGGCCGCGTCGGGGTAGACCTACGTCATGTCCACAATTTGGCGACTCCGCTGGGGATACCTGATGTACCACATGTCAACGGGGTTCCCAGGGTGAGACTCGAAGAGAAATCGTTCGTATATTAGTATGCGCGCATTAGTTTAATGATTCATGCATAACCCAAATTTTGCCCGGGCCGGTTACTTGTGACCGACGTCCCACTATACCGCGGTGCATTCCTACATGGGTGCGCTAAAAACTTCGATGGTGGAACTCGTATGGATTTTGCGACATGTCCTAAGACCAACTCGGCTTAGGGAGTCCGTCCTGATTTACGAGAAAGCTATCGTTGTTGGTATAGACCCTATTTTGACCGACCGAGACTTAGTGTAAAGCATACATAAGCGTTGTTATAATGCTTGTATGACTACGTGCTACTTGGTTTCCGTATCATTTTTCAAAAACCGTCATTTCAAAAAATGCATCTTTCCAAAAATACCAAAATTTTGAAAAAAAAAACGAAATACTGTCCGTTTCGGGACCCGTCTTTTCAAAAATATCCAACTTTCAAAAATTCGGAATGCCGCCGAAATTTAGGATCAACGATTTGACTCAAAATATCCTTTTTCTCTAGCCGACATGCTGCCCGTTTTAATTCTCGAATTTCCGACACCGCTCCGATTTTCTGAATTTTCAAAATTCTAATCATGGTTTTCGAAATTCCGTTTTTCAATTTTTGAACTTTCGGAAATTTGCTCATTTTATATTCAAATTTCAAAATTTTAAAGCATCCAACTTTCCTAGTGAATCTTCCTTATTATAGGACCTACCGTTTATCCGTGTGTCGGGTCTTTGCATAGTATGTCGAAGGTTTATAGCGTCGAAACTCCGTTGATCCTATATCACGAGTTTCCCCCCTTTCCCAAGTCCGCCTTATTTGTCAAGGCACGACCAACCCGCGTAGGGCATACCCCTAATATGGAAAGTCCGTCCGTACACTCGAGTCAAAAGTCTGGGGAAAAGTCTCACGTGGACCTTCCTTCGAACGGGATTAGGCCCACAAAGCCAAAGTCCTAAGGAAGTTATACCACCCATTGAGTAATCCGTCTAGATGTCTTTCTCGAGTCTTTAGTCTTCTTTCCTAGTGTCGCTCGGGATGTACTTTTTTATGATTCCGAGATCTGGGTTCGGTTACTGATTACGCGGTGTTCTTACAGACAGGCCACCGTCCACCAGACACAACCGCAAAATGGAAGGAGCTCTGAACAACCTGAAGGCCTCCGTGGATGCCATGGCCGCCAAACAAACCGACATTGATGCCCAACTGACTGAAATGAGGGCGGGTCAAGTGGCCATCGTTGCTCGTATGGCTGCAGTGGAGCAAAGGGCTCCTAATGCCGAGGCTACTGGGCCTCTAGCTGAACTAGTCAGCGCAGTACGCCGACTAGAAGAACAAGTCCATTTGGCTGGGAGTAACAACATTCATCGGGAGAATAGCCAAGAGTACTCCCCGGTGAGTGACAAGCTGCCCGCGAACCTGAATCTCACGGGCTTACCCATGTTTGAGGGAACCGAGGACCCGTTACTACATGTACGGGCCTTCAAAGAATTCATGGCTATCAAAGGGGTAGATTCTTCAATGTTCAAGAATCTTTTTGCTGCATCCCTCGAGAAGCACCCACGGGCCTAGTACTATAGGCTAGACCCGAAAAAATACCCTACATGGGATGATGTGGCTACCGAGTTTGCTCGGAACTATGCTGACAACACCGAGATCCAAACCACAATGCGGTCTTTGGAGGTTATGGCCCAAGAGCCAAAAGAAGGCTTTACTAAGTACCTTCAATGCTGGAGGGCCGAGAGTGTGAAATTGGTCGATAAGCTCAGTGAGAAGACTTTGGTGGAGGCTTTTGTCAAGAACCTCCTCCCCTGATATCGGGTTCATCTCTGGTACGCTGTCATACCCAATTTCACCACCCTTACTGAAATGGGTATGAGAATTGAAGACGACCTAAGGCTAGAGGGCCTCAACAAGGCCTCTAGAAAGGGATACCAAGGGGCCTCCTCTTCCACTACCAAGCCCCATGCTGCAACCCGCAGCATTTTTGACGCGGTAAATCTACTAGATACCCCATCTAAGAAGAACACTCCACCTCGGGTTTTCACCGATATAGGTACCACCTATACCTACGCCTTACAAAGGCTGTCCTCGAAGGGCCTGATCCAACCAATAGGCCCAACTCCTGAAGTTCCGGTCGAGCGACGCTCCAAGAACTACAATGCCCAGGCTTACTGCCAGTACCACCGAGGCAATGGGCATGACACCGAAAAGTGTTGGAAGCTGAAACACTTGATCCAGGACGTGATTGAGAGCGGTAAAATCCCGCTACCCGGAGATAAACCAAGCAACAAAGAGAACCCCTTCAGCTCCCATGCCATCTTTGTCGGGGAGGTGATTGATGGCTCTCACCTTATCTCTCCTTTTATCCCGCAAGTAAACGGGATCTGGTTCGACGACGAGGATGATGTCTACCTCACTAAAGGGGAAACCGTCCCCATTACCCCTGAGCAGATTCGCGAGGCCAAAACCAGAGTCTTAGCCAGTAACCATCTGGGCCGTCTCTATCAAGCCACTAGCTCTAGGGACATCCCCATCCCGACAACCATCACCGATCCACTCGGGATGGAAGTCGCCCCTGAGGAGCCGACTGCTGAAATGGCTATTGTGAAGCAACTAAAGAAGACCCGAGTTGACCTCACCATATGGCAGCTCTTGGTTAGCTCACAAGAACATCGAGAAGCACTCACTAAGGCTCTCGATCAATTTAAGATCGACTCTTTGGCTACCCCTGCTGAAATGGTAGCCACAGTCCTGCCCCACTTGAAGGGCAAAACCAAGGAAGAAGGCCCAATGAACACTTTCTCTGAAGCCGACCTGCCACCGTTCGGGGCCTCTCATAATCTGGCCCTCTACATTACGGTAATCTGTCGAGGGAAATACCTCCCGATGACCCTAGTCGATGACGGGTCCGCTGTGAATGTCCTTCCCTTAAGGACCGCCAAAGCCCTCGGTATCACCGAGGCCGATTATGTCCCGACGGCTCAAACCATCCATGCCTTTGATGGGAGCCCAAAAACGGTATCTGGGGCCGTAAAGCTGACCATTGTAACGGGCCCAATAGAAAAGGAGCTTGAATTCCAGGTGATCGATGTCACCTCATCCTTCAACTTGCTATTAGGAAGGCCATGGATTCACGCGGTCAAAGCTGTGTCATCCACTCTTCACCGCAAGATCAAGATGCCTTTGCTCGACAATGTCATTACTTTGGAGGCAACCCCAATGACCGTGGCTAGCTGTAATGCCACGGGCCGCACGGACCTCTGGGGGTTCGACTTTGTGGGGATGATCGAGGAAGAGTACCTTTTTAGGCCTTACTTCACCACGAGCATTGACACAATGCTCCAAAACCTAGGGTACTTTCCGGGGGCTACCTCTCGACCCGATCTTCCGGCTGGGAAGATCATCGAGGTCCTTAAGGACGAAGACTCTCACTTCGGCCTTGGCTATGCCGCCACTCCGGGCAACGTTGTCCGAGCAGGAATCGAAAAGGCCTGCAACATCATTAAGGGTATCCACTTGAGCCCTTAAAGCCCACGGTTGTCTGACTACTTTGTCACACCGGTATTCGGGGCTATCCAGGTTGGTCTGTACCAACCCAATGCTGCATACCTCGGGACCCAATTGGCCCGGGACTGCAACTATATCCCGGATGATGTGTTCGCCCTCATCCAGGCTGATGGAGCTGACGATGCTGAGCCCGCGCTGGGGCTGCTCTTCGAGGAAGACACCATAGCCCCGACTCCAAAGGAAGACCTGGTCAACCTGATTCTTCGCAGCAACAGGTTTGACCCGACCAAGCTAATCTCGGATGTTGGTTCCGAGACGGGAAACAGGGCCTGGAGGAAGACTGTCAAGTGGACTGACAGTCAAGGAAAGATCTACAAGCTGGTCACCGGAGAGAGAGACATGCCTGAGTCTGAGTCCTAGTCTGAGTCTGAGTCCTAGTCTGAGTCTGAGTCTGAAGTCGAGTCTAGAAAAGTCGGTGCTAGAGTCACTCCTGTAACCCCTCTCCCTCTTGTCATTCCTGTTGCTGGCACTTCAGGGTCTGTCCCGCGTGCCTTACCAATCCCGCCACTGACTAATGATCAGATGGCTGCTCTTTTCGAGCTGTTCTCCAAATTTTCAATTAATAATAACAACCGTTCTGCTTACGACTTGTCTCTTTTAAATTCTGCTTTCAAAAATATTTTATGCAACGACATTGAGAAACCCGACGAACAGGTACCCTTACCTCCACATCTGATCGAGCAACTAGAGCAAAGGGAATCCCGGAATCCGGTAATCGAAGAGACCGAGTCCATCAATCTGGGAACAACCTTAGAGCCTCAGATATTTAAGATAGGGTTATCTCTAGATCCCGAGGAGAAACAACAAATCACGAACCTCATCCAAGAATTCAAAGACGTCTTCGCATGGTCCTACAAGGACATGCCGGGGATAGACCGGGAAATAGCCGAGCACCGCATACCTATCAAAGACGGGTGCAAGCCGGTTAAACAGAAGCTCCGCCGAATGAGGCCCGAGTGGTCTCTCAAAGTAAAAGAAGAAGTCGATAAACAGTTCAAGGCCGGCTTCATACAAGTGTCCGAGTATCCGGACTGGGTTGCAAACATCGTGCCGGTTCCTAAAAAGGACGGTAAGGTGCGGGTATGCATAGATTTTCGGGATCTTAACAAAGCAAGCCCGAAGGATGATTTTCCGTTACCACACATCGATATACTGGTGGAGAACACGATCGATCATGCCCTCCTATCATTTATGGACGGGTATGTCGGATATAATCAGATCAAGATGGTGGAAGAAGATATGAGTAAGACTACCTTCACTACACCTTGGGGTAATTACTACTACACCGTCATGTCATTCGGTCTCATTAATGCCGGGGCCACATACCAAAGGACCGCTACCACTTTATTACATGACATGATGCATAAAGAGCTAGAGGTTTATGTAGACGACATGATCGTCAAATCCAAAGAGCGGGACGGTCATATCACCGCCCTAAGGAAATTCTTCACCCGATTGCGCAAGTACAACATGAGGCTTAACCCTCAAAAGTGCAGTTTCGGGGTAACGTTAGGCAAATTACTGGGTCATATCATTAGCCAACGAGGTATCGAGGTCGACCCAGCTAAAATCAAAGACATTACCGAGATGCAACCTCCTAAAACCGAAAAAGAAATAAGGGGATTTCTCGGGAAAGTTCAGTATATCAGCCGGTTCATTTCCAAACTAACCATGGTATGCGAACCAATTTTCAAAAAACTGAAAGTAGGGGAACGAGTACTATGGGATGATAAGTGCCAAGCAGCTTTCGATAAAATCAAGGAAATTATGTCTGCTCTGCCAGTCTTGATGCCACCTCAACCCGGCTTGCCTCTGTCATTATACCTAACGACGACCAAGACAGCCATGGGGGCTATGCTGGCTCAGACAGTCGACTCGAAGAACGAGCCATTTATTATATCAGCAAAAAGTTTTTAGAGTATGAGTGCAAATATACCATGCTCGAGAAAACGTGCTTGGCTCTGGTGTGGGCCACTAAGAAGCTCCGACACTATATGCTCAGCCACGAGGTCCATGCTCTATCCAAGATGGATCCGATCAAATACCTCTTCGAAAAGCCCATTCTCAATGGCCGAATTTCTAGATGGACTCTAATGCTTGCAGAGTTCGACCTGAAATTTGTACCGTTAACAGCTATTAAGGGGCGAGTAGTAGCTGAATTTCTCGCCGACAGCCCGATAGCCGAGGAAGGACACACCGACACCTGGTCCTTCCCAGATGAAGATATCTTCCATACTGATACCGAAACGTGGGATCTATACTTCGACGGAGCATCCAATTTTCGAGAGTTCGGAGTCGGGATACTCCTAATTTCACCAAAGGGAGAACATACTCCCGTGTCCATCAACCTGGACTTCGATGTTACCAATAATGCAGCCGAATACGAAGCATGCATTTATGGGCTACAAGCCGCCGCCAATCTGGGGATCACAAATCTTCGGGTACATGGCAATTCCTCTTTAGTCATTAACCAAGCACTTCAAAAATGGAAAACTCGGAATGCTAATCTCGTGGCCTACCAGGCACGAGTAAGGGATCTCGAGAAACAATTCCAAAAGGTGGAGTACATATACCTGCCTCGGAAAGAAAATCAGTTTGCAGATGCACTCTCAAAATTGGCATCTTTACTGAATATTCCCGACCACGTGACCAGTATGCCAATTTGTGTCGAAAGACGGTCCGAGCCGGCATACATTCATGACATTGAAGACATCGAGATAACTGATCCCGAACCTTGGTACCAGGCCGTTCTAATGTACCTGACAAACGGAGAATATCCTCCCGGGACCGAAGGCCGAGCCAAGAAAGCCTTACGAAGGCTAGCCACCCAGTTCATCCGTACCGATGACGGACAATTGTACAAAAAGACGGCACAGGGGTCTCTTCTCCTTTGTGTTGATAAGTATAAGGCCGAAAATGTTATGGCCGAAGTACATGATTGTGAAAACGGCCCACATATGAATGCTCACATGCTGGTCCGGAAAATCATGAGGCTCGGGTATTACTGGAATACCATGGAAGCCGACTGCCAGTTATATGTCAAACATTGTCATAACTGTCAAATCTTCGCTAATGTGCAGCATCTGCCGTCATCTCTGCTTTATACCATGACGTCGCCTTGGCCGTTCTCGACATGGGGTATCGACATAATCGGAAAATTAAACCCCTCTGGTACTGGTGGACACTGTTTCATCTTAGTAGCTATCGACTACTTCACCAAATGGGTCGAAGCTGAATCATATCGCATTCTCAACGCTAAACATGTCGCCAAGTTTATCCAGAACAAGATAATATGTCGGTATGGAATCCCACATGAATTTATCAGTGATCACGGGACTCATTTTCAAGTTGAGACCGCAGCCTTGCTGACCAAATATTAAATTCAAAGGCACACATCCTCGCCCTACCGTCCCCAAACGAATGGAGCAGTAGAGGCGGCCAATAAAACAATTGTCACCATACTCAAAAAGATGGCTGATAATTACAGGGACTGGCCCGACAAAATACCTTTTGCCCTGTGGGGATACAGGACGTCAATTCGCACCTCAACCGGGGCAACGCTGTATTACCTGACTTATGGGATGGAGGCAGTCCAACCAGTTGAATTGGAGGTACTGTCCCTCAGAATTCTGTTACAAAGTCAAGTACCCGAAGCTGACTGGGTTCGAGCACGGTACGACTCGTTGGTTCTACTGGACGAGCGACGGTCTCGTGCCCTCAAGAACATCCAAATCTACCAAAAAAGAATCCAACGGGCCTTCAACAAAAGGGTAAGGCCCAGGAACATAAAGGAAGGGGATCTAGTCCTTAAGTCTGTCCGAGCCTTACTATCGGTTGACCCAAGGGGAAAATTCAAACCCAATTGGGCCGGGCCATATTTGGTAAAGAAGATCCTATCAGGAGGAGCAGTGATGCTAACGGACCTGGACGGGAATGAGTTTGTCAACCCAGCCAACCTGGACCAGCTAAAGCGTTACTACCCATAGCCATTTCTCAATGTCATTTGCAAATTTTATCAAAATTATTTTTACAAAAAAAAACCAAGTCAATAAGCTAGAATTATTTATTCTGCTGTCACAAAACATCTTGAACCAATAGTCTTGGTGTAATTCGAGATTGCAAATTTACTGAGCTTGAACTACGTTTGGTTTGATTCCGTTTGATTGGGGTCGGCTGCCTGACACCAGTCACCTGCCAGGCAGGCCCCAGGAGCACGCCCACCAGGTTCGAAAGGCCAGTCCCTGGCAAGAAGTCATGACAGGCGTAAAACGCCAAGGATGATAGTCGGCCGCTGGAACCACAGGCTGCCGCAGCCTACTGGAACCTAACGGCCACTATACGAAGTCAGCCTGCCCTGGGGAACCCCCTGGTTGACAGGGTCAGAACCCCCAGGGGCCCTCCCGTCATTTCGCCTAAGGTAACTAGGAATGGGTGGATAGGAAGCCTCCACTTGTCACTTCCTCATCCACCCATTCTTCTCCCACTTCTCTTTCTTATGGGAAGGTATAAATACTCAACCTTCTTCTACAAGAAAGGGGTTGGATTTTCTCTCTCTAGACTCTTACTCCTAAAAAACGCCACCTAGCTCCTCACGAACTAGGTCTCTCAAGGCATTTCACGGGCTGACTTAGGCATCGGAGAGGGTTCCCTCGGACAACCTCCGGGGCCCTGTGCGTTCATTGTGCAGGGAGCAGGCCAACTCCGCCGGGAAGGTCCGACCCTGGGAGTGAGACGAATGAGAGGTTCAAGGAAGTCAATCGATCCATTGTTCACCAGTGATTCAATCATACAGCCCGGATCCAAGACCGGGTAAATTGTTTCCGTGACCGGAACAATTTGGCGCCGTCTGTGGGGATCTTACGGTTGTGCTCACGAGTTACCCACTAAAATCAACCACTCATAATCACAAAACTAAAACAATCATTCCAGAAATCATTGATGCCAGTGCAGGAACGGGTCCGACGGTCCCACCGGTGGCCCCCCTGTATGGTATGCCGCAGTCGGAGAGGGTTCCTCCTGCCACGATTCTAGGGGTGGGGGGAACCAGTCTCCTCGGCGGACCTAACACTGCTGTGACACCTGAGTTGGGGACACACCCAGGACACGCTCTTAACCTGACCCCAGCTCAGATGGCGCAGACAGCCGCGTTCTTCTCTGCGATGCTGAACCAAGAGTTCACTCCTGAAGACTTGGTAGGCAGGGTCGCATCGGCTCCCAGGCAACCATCCCCAATCAGCAGGGATGAGGCCGGGGGCACGAGGCGGACCGCCGCAAGAAATGCTCAGAGGAAAGCGAGAAGGACGGCTCAAGCGTGTGCGCATGTGCAAAGGCGCATTACTACCGGCAATCCAGAGCCACCTGTCCAGCAGGCGTTCTCCATTCACACAACAGAATCAGCGTCTGGAGGACAGGAAGGCTTATCCCGAGGATTACAGGAGCGAATGAGGCCCAAGGAGCCCATGTCAAAACGCTTGGGAGAAAAACCAGGCGGGGTTTTCTCCAGGCTAACGCCGGCAGCCAGAGAGCAGTCAGCCCCCGGTTTATCTCAAAGCCTGCAATCAAGGCTCAATCGGGGGCAACCGCTCGAATCTAAGTATCGCCAGGGTGAAAGCTTCTGTCACTCTCAGAGGAAGAGACCCAGACAAGTCTCCCCTGAGACAGAAGATGAAGCGGCAAGCAGGCCGCCCCCAAGGCACCGCTCCCCCAGCACGAGGAAACCAGCCCATAAACAATGGGATACTCATGGTAACCAGTCTGGGGAAAGCAGGTCACGATTGGTGGGCAGGCCCACAAAAACCCCACTTCATCCTGAGGTACAAGAGTACCCCATTCCAAAAATTAAAATGCCTACCATTAAATTTGATGGGACAACAGACCCTGAAGACCACCTGGCAGCATTTGAGAGCCACATGGGCATGTATGACGTAGATGATGCCATATGGTGCAAAGTTTTCCCAACCACCCTGGTACGGCTCGCACAAGGATGGTTCAGGGACCTCCGCCAGGGGTCAGTCAGATTCTTCATAAAGTTGGCTGAGATCTTCCTCGAACAATATGCTGGGAATAAGAGAAGACGCCTCACTCGTTTCGATCTTATGACCCTGAAGCAGAAAAAGGGTGAAAGTGTGAGGGAATACCTGAGAAGGTTTGATCTATCCTACCAGCAGGTCAGGGAGATCGATGATTCCACTGCCGCCTACGCCCTGACAATCTCCCTACTTCCAGGGGAAATGAAAAACCAGATGATCAGGGCCCAGCCAGAAACCCTGGTCATGGCCAGGAAAATTGCGGAAGGGTTCATTCTGCAGGAGGAGTTCCACGGCCTGACGGATACCCCTGCAGGCCAAACAAGGCCTCAAGGGGGACCGCAGGGTGGACGGGGCAGAAGTGAGCCAGGCAAGCAAAGGGAAGAGGGAGACACTCCCAAGAAGGAGCGCACAGTCTACCAGCCCAGGTTCGACAGTTACACTGCCCTGAACAAATCCAGGGCGGAGATCTTCGAACTGGAAAAAGAAACTGCTAAATGGAATCGCCCGAACAAGCCTCGCAGCCCGAAAGGAGACCCCAAGAAATTCTGCACTTTCCACGACTGCATAGGCCATACCACCGAGGAATGCCGTCACCTGAAGGACGAAATCGAGAAGTTAATCAGGAACGGATGGTTAGCCAACTACGCAGCTAAGAATAAGTCTCAGAAGGAAGTATCTGAAAAACCCGAAGGGTCAGTGCAGAACCGCATGGTGATCCATGTAATTTCAGGGGGCACTGAGGGCCAGCTCAGTCGAAGAGGCCAAAAAAGACAAATGCGTGAACTAAGGAACCAGATCTGCTATGCTGAGAAAGCAGGGAGTCCAAGGGGGGTTACCTTAAGCATCACCCCTGATGATGCAGGGCGCGTAGTATACCCGCACAGTGATCCTTTGGTGCTGTCCCTCGAGATCAGCAACCACATTGTGCGGAGGTGTATGGTAGACACTGGCGCATACACAAATCTACTGTACAAAGATGCCTTCGAGAAGATGGGCCTGGAAAAAAGGCACCTACGACCTGCCCCCGGATCGTTATACGGATTCAGTGGAGCAGGCGTGTTGCCCATGGGAGTCATAGAGCTACCTGTAACCTTCGGGGAAGGCTCTACTGCCAGGAACGTCAGGGAAACCTTTGTTGTTGTAGATGCAATATCTGCCTACAACGCCCTAATTGGCAGAGCCACCCTGGACGAAATCGAGGCAGCCATCTCCATCAGGGCCCTCACCATAGCGTATGTCACCGATTTCGGACTAGAAGGAAAAGTGCGCGGGGACCAAGAGTCAGCCAGACAATGCTACTCCGTGGCCCTGCAAGAACACGAAAAAGAAAGAAAAGGAAAAAGAAAGGCTGACAGTTCCCCCAGCAGGGAAGGCGAAATACCAGCCGAGCACCCGGCGTCCGACCACCTGGAGCCAGGGGGCGAAAGCATGCTAGTAGACTTGGAACCTGGGAGGCAGGTCCTAATAGGAGCTGACCTGGAGGAGTCCTACCAGGCTGAACTGGTCAAGTTGCTGAAAGAAAACAAAGACGTATTCGCCTACTCGGCAGACGAGATGCCCGGCGTTGATCCATCATGCATCGTTCACAAGCTGAACGTAAGCATGGACGCTCGCCCTGTAAAGCAGAAAAAGCGAAATATGTCCGCGGAAAAAGACGCTGCAATCAAGGAAGAAATTGACAAACTCTTGAAAGCAGATTTTATTGAGGTCTGTGACTATCCGGAATGGCTGGCGAACGTAGTCATGGTTAAAAAATCGTCAGGCGCATGGAGAATGTGCGTGGACTTTACGAACCTCAACAAAGCCTGCCCGAAAGACTGCTATCCGCTCCCCAGAATCGACCAACTGGTAGACGCTACCAGTGGTTATTCCATGCTGAGCTTCCTAGATGCCTTTTCAGGGTATCATCAAGTATACTTGTGGCAGCCGGACAGGGTGAAGTGCGCGTTCATCACCAGTTCAGGCACCTACATGTACAAGATGATGCCATTCGGGCTTAAAAATGCAGGGGCTACATACCAGCGGTTAGTTGATAAAGTGTTTGAAAAACAAAAAGGCAGAAACATCGAGGCTTACGTTGATGACGCCATCGTAAAAAGCAAAGAAGACAGAGAGCACCTGATAGACCTGCAGGAGACCTTCTGCTCCCTGCGCGCCTACAAAATGAAACTCAATCCAAAGAAGTGTACATTTGGAGTCCGCTCCGGCAAATTCCTGGGGTTCTTGGTCAGCTCTCGGGGGATAGACGCCAACCCTGAAAAAATTCAGGTAGTTCTAGACCTTCCTGAGCCCAAGACCATCAGAGACATCCAGCGCCTGACGGGCCGCATGGCCGCCTTAGCACGGTTCGTCGCCCGATCAGCAGACAAGGCCACTCCTTTTTTCAAGATACCAAAAGGAAACAAACAGTTCAAGTGGGAAAACGAGCAGAAAGAGGCCTTTGAGCAATTGAAGGACCATCTCAAGAGGCTCCCCACCCTGGCAAGACCAGTAGCAGGGGAAAAACTTTTCCTCTACATTGCAGTGACCAATATAACTGTCAGCGCGGTTATCTTACGAGAAGAGGCAGGCACCCAGCAACCTATATACTTCGTAAGTCATGCGCTGGGGGCAGCCGAGAAAAACTACCCGATGGTCGAAAAAGCCGCCTACGCAGTCATAATTGCTGCCAGGAAACTCAGACCTTACTTTGACGCGCATCCAGTCGTGGTCCTCACCGACCAACCGCTGGAGAAGGTGTTGGAAAAATTTGAAAAATCAGGGAGATTACTGAAGTGGGCGATCGAGCTGAGTGGGCTGGGTATATCCTACCAGCCAAGAACAGCCATCAAGGCCCAAGCCTTAGCAGATTTTCTGGCTGAGTGCTCCCATTCAGGGGAGGAAGAGACCCCTGCCGAGGAGTGGATCGTGCATACGGATGGATCCTCGACGGCCAATGGAGCAGGCGCGGGCGTCGTTCTGACCAGTCCAGGGGGGGCTGACTTTGAGCACGCGCTCAGGTTTGTCTTCCCAGCATCAAACAACAAAGCAGAGTACGAAGCAGTACTCGCAGGCGTCAGGCTAGCCAAGGCCGCAGGGGCAGAGCGGATTGTCCTGGCAACAGACTCCCAGCTCATCGCCAACAAGATCAATGGTGAATACGAAGCAAGGGACCAAGCAATGGCCACATACCTGGAAATGGTGAAAGGAGAGTTGTCAGGCCTGAAATCATATGAGATCAAACAGATCCCCCGCTCCCAGAACAGTCGAGCAGACGCCCTGTCAAAACTGGCAAGTTCCAGTCTACAGGACGTACGAAGGTCAGTATGGGTCGACGTTCTGCATGAAAAGTCAACCAGCTCCTGTCTGGCGATTAGCACCGTAGAAGAGGGTCCGGAAAGCTGGATGACTCCCTTCATCCAACTCAAGAAACATGGTGAGCTGCCATCAGACGCAGCGCAAAAAAGAAAAATACAGGCTAAAGCAGCCTGGTTCATACTCATTGGGGGGGAACTTTACAAGAAATCTTTTACTTATCCTCTACTCAAATGCCTACGAGCAGATCAAGCTGCTGAAGTGTTGGAAGATATCCACTCAGGGATTTGTGGACATCACATTGGTGGGAGATCACTGGCCCACAAGGCCCTAAGAGCAGGCTACTACTGGCCTACCATGCTGGCAGATGCCAAGAGCCTGACTCAGAAGTGCAGAAAATGCCAACTTTTCGCCCCATCGATCCACGCTCCGGCCCAAGAACTAAGGCCAATCCTGTCCCCCATCCCCTTCGCTCAATGGGGGATGGACATTCTAGGACCCTTCACGGTGGCCACAGGGGGCAGGAAATTCTTGATTGTCGCAATAGACTACTTCACCAAATGGGTGGAAGCCGAAGCAGTACCCAACATTACTGAGCCGGCGGTCAGGAAAGTGGTCTGGCGAAATATTATCACCAGGTTCGGTCTGCCAAAGATGTTGGTATTTGACCATGGCAGACAATTTGATAATGATCCTCTAAGAATCTGGCTGGAAAGCCATAACGTCGCAGTCGCTTATTCAGCCGTCTGTCACCCGCAAACCAACGGACAGGCAGAAGCGGCCAACAAACAAATCTTGAACGGCCTGAAGAAAATGGTGGATGACTGCAAGGGTAGGTGGGCTGACGAGCTTCCCAGTATACTCTGGTCAATCCGAACCACCAGGAAAGAGTCTACAGGTCAGACCCCGTTCGGTCTGGTATATGGAGCAGAGGCATTATTACCAATTGAGGCAAGGATCCCTTCTCTGCGCTCCCTGCAGTACGACCGAGCTGAAAACGAAGCTGCAATGGTTGAAGCCTTGGACCTGGTAAGTGAGTTAAGGGAGGAAGCTAGCACCAACATCGTTGCCTACCAGCAACGAATGAGGAAAGCCTTCAACACCAAAGTCCGACAGAGAAACTTTCAGATGGGTGAGCTAGTTCTGAGAAAGACGCAGGCGGTTGGAAAGTCAAGAGAACATGGAAAGCTAAGTGCCAACTGGGAGGGTCCATACCAAGTGACTCGAGTCCTGGGACCAGGCAAATACAAAATCGCCCACCTTGAAGGGCAAGAGCTGCATGCTCACTGGAATGCAGACACTTTGAAAAAATACTATGTCTGAACGAAACCCAAAGATAGCTTTTATTTTTTGCTAGAAACAAACGGCGGAGGACGGTCAAAAGAATGTCGACGGCTCCGACCACCCGAAAAATGTTACAGTTTTATAAAGAAATGAAGAATATTCAGATTTATACTCGTTGCCTGTTCACACTCGCGTTCTTCACACACAAACGAGCAGGGGGCAATAGGGGGAGGCCCCCCTGTTGCCAAAGTTGGGAAAAATGACCCCCCCAGCAAAAATCTGAGAGCCACCCTGCTTGCCTCTGGGCAGGCAGGAGGCAGGCCCCCTGGACTTTGAACAAAAGCCAGGGACAGGCCAGACTAACAAGGACTGGGGGCAGTCCCCCCAACCTTGTATAAAAAACGCAAAAGCCACCCTGCTTACCTCTGGGCGGGCAGGGGGCAGGCCCCCTGGACTTTGAACAAAAGCCAGGGACAGGCCAGACTAACAAGGACTGGGGGCAGGCCCCCCAACCTTGTATAAAAAACGCAAAAGCCACCCCGCTTGCCTCTGGGCAAGCAGGGGGCAGGCCCCCTGGACTTTGAACAAAAGCCAGGGACAGGCCAGGCTAACAAGGACTGGGGGCAGGCCCCCCAACCTTGTATAAAAAACGCAAAAGCCACCCTGCTTGCCTCTAGGCAAGCAGGGGGCAGGCCCCCTGGACTTTGAACAAAAGCCAGGGACAGGTCAGGCTAACAAGGACTGGGGGCAGGCCCCCCAACCTTGTATAAAAAACGCAAAAGCCACCCTGCTTACCTCTGGGCAGGCAGGGGGCAGGCCCCCTGGGCTTTGAACAAAAGCCAGGGACAGGCCATACTAACAAGGACTAGGGGCAGGCCTCCCAACCTTGTATAAGAAGCGCAAAAGCCACCCTGCTTACCTCCGGGCAGGCAGGGGGCAGGCTCCCTGGACCTTGAACAAAAACCAGGGACAGGCTGTGGCAGGCGCGATCAAACAAACGAGAAAAGGATCCCTGAATTTTAAAAACAGTTTGCCATAAAAAGCAAAAAGAAATATTCCACAAGCAAAACCCATGAAGGGTAGAAAGGTCTTTACAAAGTTGAAGAAAAATCCAAGTAGCAAATATTACAAAATAGCCATAAGTACTGGCTCAACACGGAAAAATAAAAGCTTTTATAAGAAAAGAGAGGGGGCGTCACGTAGCATCCTGGTGAGCGTCGGCATTTGCCTCAGGCTGCCTAGTCGCCTGAGCTTTATTCTTAGCGGTATAGAGGCTCCGGAAGGCGTCCTCATCAAAGGTAGGGAACATCTCCCCTATCACCTCCATTACCAATTCCAGAGAGGAGTTGGCACCGCTCACGAAGCTGGCATCCACTGCAGCCTCTGTCTCCTCAGCCAGGGTCTCTTTCTCCTTCGTCCATTCCCCCTTGGCCTGCTCAAAAGTCGACTTGGCCCTTGACAGCTGCTCCTCCAAGTCAGCCACTCTCCCCTTTAAATGCCCCGTCTCGGCCAAAGACAGATTGGCTCGGTCCAACGACTGCCGGCTCTCCTTCAGATCAGCCTCTAACTTGGCAACCTCCTTCACAGCCATTTCCCCCTGCAGCCTCCATTGATCAGCCTGCTTCTTGGCCTCCTCTAACTCTCCCTCTTGCCTTGTCATTTTTTCTTTCAAGGAGCTTATCAAGGAGACATCCCTTTCTATCATGGCCAGGCGGTCGGGGGGAGGAGCCCCAGGGGTAACTGTTAGCTCTTCATCACTCAGGCGGCTGAGAGCCGCCAGTTCCGCAGATGCCAGCATAACCTTGGAGGTACGCTGGATATATTGCAGCACTTGATGGGAAGTTGAGGTCACCATTTTTGTGAGGCGGTCAGCCAAGACGGCTCCGGAATCAGAAAGTAAGCCTGACACATCCACACTGTCACCAGCCGTGTAGTGGAACTCTGTATTTTCCTCTGGGAAGGGGGTGCTTGAAGGCTCACGTGCAGGGCGCTTCGCCTCAGGGGTGGTGACATCCGCCTCCAGGTCCACCACGTCAGCACTAGGAGCCTCCCTCCCTCTTTTCCTCCTCGATTCCAAAGGAACACTCTCCCAAGTCCCCTCGGAATCTCCAGGCTGCGTCCCCTGTGAAGTCCGAGGGCCATCCGGAGAGACACCCTGTTTCTGACTGGGGGAAGGAGTAGCTCCTGAAGTAACCTCCGCCTCCCCCTCATGAATGCTGGGGGTAGGAGTCGCCGGCTTCGACGAAGGAAGCCGGGGTGGGAGAGGTAATCTTCGACCAGCGGCAAAGTCTTTCACAAGCTTCATGAGGGCTTTGCTTCCTTTCCGAAAATTCGCAGGAAGGGAAGGACGCTTTGAAAGAATGTCCAATTCCTCGCTCAGGCCCAACCTCCTGACTTGCTTCTTGGTCCAGCGCCAAGTGTAAGAATATGCAGAAAGGGAAAGGCAGTCATCTAAAAAGCAGGGAGAAATAAAGTCCCTGGAAAACCGTGACAACAAAAAATCCCTAGAACTACCTTCAAGGCCAGGAATCAGGCCCAGGGGAAGCAAATACTCGTCTGTCGTGATGAGCTCCGCATGAGGGAGCCAGAAAGCAGGGCCAAAGTTCCCATGTTTATCCACCACAATCTCAAATTTTTGTACCAAAATTTCCTCCTTCGCGCTCAGCTTGACTTCCAGAGCCTTCCCCCCAACACGTGGGTGGTACTCCTCGCGCGTCTCCATGCGGGTGTGGACATGGTTCCTAAAGTGTCTAGGAATTTTCCACCCTGACGCGCTATGGACATATATAAAGTTATTTTTCCAGTCTTTAAGGCTGCTAATAGCCGGCCAGATCAAGGCGTATTTTTTCTGCCTCAGCAGAGACCAATAGCCAGGGGAGCCATCCCCCCCGGATGAGGACACCATTTGAAGACCGACCATGAAACGAAGGGCGTCAATATAAGGCCCCTCGCCATGGAAAAGGCAGGTCCAGGTGTAAGCTACTAATGATCTAATGGCAGTTGCAGTCAATTGGGCGATAGCAACGTTCATCCTCCTGAAAGTTTCCTCCAGGAAGGGGTGCAGCGGGAATCGCAGGCCAAATTCCAAGGCCTTATGATAGACGGCCACACATCCTTCTGGGGGACAACACACTGTGTCCTTTTTCCCAGGGACTACAACCGTGTACCCTTCCCCGAAATTGTAAAATTGCTCAATGGCCTTAGCAGCGTTACTCTCCAAGATAAGGTCCCTGTTCTTGGCCTCAGGATAGGTCTTTAGGGGGACCACATACTTTTCCTTGTCCAAGAAGTAGGTCCTCCCCCTCTCCCTGCGGATGAGGGGGCCGGCGACCCTGGAAGGATCCACCTCCAGGGCCTCGTCATCAGAGTCAATCACATCAAAGGGAGCTGGCTCAGATGACTCGGCACCCTCCCCCCCTGTGATAATCGTCCTCCTCCCTGGGGCCGACCCCGGAGGAAGAAGCAATGTCACGTCGGCTACCGTCGCCGCCGCTAGTTCCCCCGAGCAAAGAATTAAAGGAAAAGGGACGGACTCGCGACATATTGGCTAGGGAAGGGAAAAAAGAAGTGAGAGATTCAAAGTTCTAACCTAAGGACGCCGATAAAGTTGCCGGAGAACAGTGACAAGAGGTGTTCCTTGCTCCTCGAAAAATGCTCGGCAAACGAAGAAGATTCAAGAAGTATTAAGGGGTGTGAAGTATCAAGAAGAGTAAAGGAGGAGAATGAAGGGAGAGAAGGGTTTATATAAAGCCCAAGAAGTTCAAAAGGCAGCCCCCTGACAAAACCCTCAAATAGTCGTCCACGTGTCGCATACTGAACACCTGCTGTTCACCCTTCCCAAGAGGGGCCTCGAAAGACAAAGTGTCAGAGAAAGAGCAACCGACGACGTCATTTTCCCAAACAAAAAAAAAAGGAGGGGTACAATGCACAAACGCGTCGCCTGAATTTCATTTCATTAAATCTTACAAAGGAAAGTTACATCTTGAGACAGATACGGAAAGAAAAATACATAAGGCCCAAAAACTCCGGCCTGACAAGAACCAAACACCCTGCTACGCAGGCCTAGTCGTCGTCCAAATCTGGGGAATAATCCCCAGGGCTGCCCGGACTCCCGAGAGCCGAGCCCCAATCCCAGCCTGGGGAACCCTGGAAAGGATCATCAGAAGCTCCGTCTTCATCCTTGTCGCTCAGACAACCAAGACCCTCACTGTCATCAGAGTCATGGCTGCTGTCCTCCCTGTCCCTGCCAAAGGGAACGGCCTGGGATTCGTCGCAGGTGCGATAGCCTGTCTTCTTCACAGGCGAAGAGGGACCTGATGCCAAGGAGGAATCAGTGTCAGAAAGGTTGTAGTAAAATTGCTCGGGGTGCAGCCACGGAAAGCACTCGTGGCATCCCCTGTCAAAACAGCCCCCTCCCTGGGGGCAGCGCCTAAACCTAGGCGCAGCAGGGGGTGAGGACCTCTTGAGTCGCTTGCCCATCCTAACAGAAGCCTTCTGACCCATCCGGCGGGAATGAAGCCGTGAACGGCGACCACGGCGGACAGCTAGATAAGCAGCACGAGCATATCGGAGCCTCCAAAACCCTCTAAAGATGAAGGTAACATATTTGACTCCACGGCGAGTTACGCTTTTTTTTATCCAAGCCATGTTTAAGACAAAGAAAGTGGAAGGATTGAAGATGGGTTGAAACAGAAATGATAAAGAAAACTGAGGTTTTTATACAAGAGGAAGCGCAGCATTAATGAACGCCCCAACCACCCTGGAAGAAGAGCCACCAATCGGGAACTATTCACGGTTCCCCAAAATCCACCTAGAAGAGAAGTGCAATCATTACAAAAGCACTTTCACCTCTTTGCATACCTGACGTGAGTAGCGCTAAGTTCCTTGGGAAGGCGCGAAACATTAAATGCTGCGACAGACATGGAAGTCAACCTCCCACCAAGCAAGGGTCGCCAGCAGAAGGAAAGCCTTACTTTCCCTCTACTGACGAGGGCCAATTGATTGGGGTCGGCTGCCTGACACCAGTCGCCTGCCAGGCAGGCCCCAGGAGCACGCCCACCAAGTTCGAAAGGCCAGTCCCTGGCAAGAAGTCATGACAGGCGTAAAACGCCAAGGATGATAGTCGGCCGCTGGAACCACAGGCTGCCGCAGCCTACTGGAACCTAACGGCCACTATACGAAGTCAGCCTGCCCTGGGGAACCCTCTGGTTGACAGGGTCAGAACCCCCAGGGGCCCTCCCGTCATTTCGCCTAAGGTAACTAGGAATGGGTGGATAGGAAGCCTCCACTTGTCACTTCCTCATCCACCCATTCTTCTCCCACTTCTCTTTCTTATGGGAAGGTATAAATACTCAACCTTCTTCCACAAGAAAGGGGTTGGATTTTCTCTTTCTAGACTCTTACTCCTAAAAAACGCCACCTAGCTCCTCACGAACTAGGTCTCTCAAGGCATTTCACGGGCTGACTTAGGCATCGGAGAGGGTTCCCTCGGACAACCTCCGGGGCCCTGTGCGTTCATTGTGCAGGGAGCAGGCCAACTCCGCCGGGAATGTCCGACCCTGGGAGTGAGACGAAGGAGAGGTTCAAGGAAGTCAATCGATCCATTGTTCACCAGTGATTCAATCATACAGCCCGGATCCAAGACCGGGTAAATTGTTTCCGTGACCGGAACACCGTTAAATCGCGGATACGTAGGCAGCCCCTCAAAAGGGCACAACCAGTGCAATCAAGAAAAGACAGGAACGGTTTAATAATAAACTTTTTTTTATTAAATATCACAAAAAAAAAACCCCGATAAATTCGGGAAAATTACAAAATGCAGGAATTCAAAAATTACCAAAACAAAAGGCACACAACACTCCAAAATAATAAATAATAATATATAAATAATAAAAAAACTAAGGACTCGGAATTCAGGGCATCTTGCCCTTTCCCTTGTCTTTGGCCTCCTTGGCCGTCCACTGACGACGACGTGGAGGAGAGCGTTCCCGAATCACCACAGGAACCTCTTTAGCCCGGACTCGTTTCTTGGAACTTGAGTCCTCATCCACATCGACAGGCCCGAGTCGGGCCCTCACAGGCTCTGGCAGCCGTTCGCGTGGACCAATTCGATCCCTAGCCGCCAACCTTGGCCCAAGTCGTCTCTCTAAATCAGTCTAGGGGCTTAGCTGCCCCCGCATGCTGCTAGCACCGGCATCCTTAGCTCGAGTCTTAGTATGTGACTTAAGACCCGATTCTAGTCGGACTAAAGTAGCAGGGGTCTCTCCCTCGTCGAAGAAGCCCCTGTTGTCCTTTGCCGTCTCCCGACGGACCAATTCGAAGGCCTCATTGACCTTCAGAGCTTTACGAGCTTCCTTGGATTCCTCGGAAGTCCACTTCTCGTAAGCCCGTGAAACCCAAGCGGATTGGCAAGGGTTGGGAATAGTCCATGTAGGACGGGTGAACCATCTCTGCAACCAGGTGTCGCACATAGCGTCTGTCAGTTGGAGCGAGACGCTGATAATGGCTTCAGTCTCAGGAATGCGCTGAGACGAACCGAACTGCCTCAGGATGCGGTCCGGGTAAATATGAACTGTCCAGTCAAGGGACAGGATCACCAAGTAACGGGCTTGGTCCCTCTTGGCCAGTCCCGTCAGCTTGGAAAGGAACCACCAAGCGACAGTCCACCTGATTAAAGGGCCACCATGGAACACCAACTCCTCATCCCAATAAGCTCGGTTTATATGGTGACTTGAGCTTATTCGGCGCCCCCTCGAACTGATTTGGCTGCTGCGGTAGTTGGGAATGCTCGGAGGGTACTCTATGATCGACAGACGTTCCGACAACCAAACCTGCAAAATATATACAAAATCCGTGAGCTACGGAGTGGTCCGCTATAGACCACTCGATCGAGTACAGCATCTGACTCGGTCGAGTAAGCCCTCTAAAAAGTAAACAGAAATTCGTCGAGAGTGTCACTCGATCGAGTACAACATCTGACTCGATCGAGTAGGCCCTCCAAAGATGGGCAGAAGCACTTCGAAGATGTCACTCGATCGAGTGACAGGTCCACTCGATCGAGTGACTTACGGACATCAATATAATCGCGCGAGACAAAAAAAATGAAAAATCTCAAAACGTATACCTGCAGAATACGGGTACTCCCCGTCAGGTGTCGGTCCGGGTCAAGTCGTCTGGCATCCAGGCCCATGATGATCTCTCCGGTAGTTAGCCAAGCAGGGCTGTGACCAGTCTCCATCTGGTCAACCACTTCGATTAGCCTAATTTGACCCAGGCATGAGTCAACATCCATCATCCCCTCAAAAACGTAGCGGTGCAGCATGCAAAAGGCGAAAGCCCTACGCCTGTGAGAAGGGGTAGCCCTTACATCCTGACTGTTCATAAACTTGTCAGCCAAGTCAAAGAGGGAAACAGTATTTCCCCGCACCATTCGATCTGTCTCAGCGTGAGACAGACCCAGGAAATCCCTCAGCCTCCTTCTCGGGTCCGGGTAGAACAGAGGGATAGCAGGACGAGCGACAGGGCTCCAACCTCCAATAGCTGCGATCTCCTCGGGAAGAGGGCATATTTCTCCCCGCGGGAACGCGAAGACGTGATGGGTAGTATCCCAAAACGACAGGCAGGCGTCCAAAAAATGTGAATCAATTATCAGACGACGGAGAGGAAATAGACTGGAAATCCCCATTTGGGTCAGTTGGACTTTGTCCTCATCCCGAAAATATTGGGACCAGGCAAAAAGCATCGAAGTAAGATGATCGATACCCATGGCAGGGGTTTGAATCTTCTTGAAAGTCTAAAGGATTTTGAGGAGAAATAGGAGTTTTTGATTCGAAGTACAGTAAGCTGAAGCAGGGAGACCTATATTTATAATAGGAAACCTTAACTGTAACCCTAACTACCATGCCTCCTCAGCAAACCTGGGCCCTATGCATGCGCAGGCCTGATTTCAGACAAGAACCCAGAATAGGAATCAAGTCGTCCCGAGCTTTCCTGGGGATTTCTAAAAAAAAATTTGATAAAAATTGTGAAGAAAAAATCTCTTTCAAAATTTTTGCCTTTTCTAAATTCAGTATATTTTATTTCCCCAGCATGAGTCGGTGTTTTGCCTATGTGTTACATGCAATTTGTTATGTGTCAGCATACAGGTACACCCCAGATTTCAGAAGCAAGTCTCCGCGCAACTACTTCACTCCCCGAGGTGAGTGAATATTTATCCCGGAATGCTACAATCAGAGCTGTGATGTATCAGCATATGGATACGCCTACACCTTCAGGAGCAAGTTTAACTCCCCACGGAGCTACCATCACCAGGACAGGTATGACCCTCTGCTTATGGCTGGCGAGCCCTTCACGCTAGTCTACTGGACTATAAACGACCCGATCGGAAGACTGCCAGGTCGTAATCTGCGATTGGCCTGGTGGCTACTCTGACTTTCGCCTTGTCCAAGCGTCAGTCAGAGTGGGGGCTCTGTAGACACCCACATTTTGCCTGCTAGTGTCTATAGCAGTTTCCGACAAAACACCTGATGATAATCGGACGCAAACGTGACTTAGTATACTCGAATATAGGCTCGGAATCAATAATATCCGACGTGGACATTAACAGAGTAAAAATCTCCCAAAACCAACCTCAAATTCAGGCCTAGTGGGTCGTTCCGAGTAAAATAAGACTAATTTGGGCCAAAACCGAGACCGAAAATAAAACCCGTCTTTTGGCGACCGGGTCAAAACCCGGTCAAAGACGAATCCGTCACAAAAATCAGCCTGATGCGTTTCTGGAAGATTGTGCCCAAATACAAAAATCAAAAAACAATCAAAAGTCAACCCTTTCCTAAATTGTCTCGCCACCTTTATCCACTCGATCGAGTGGATTGACCCACTCGGTCGAGTGGAGCCTCATAAACCGGAACATACCCGTTTGCAAGGGCACTCGATCAAGTGCACTAGGGCCACTCGATCGAGTGACCCTAGGTCGTGAGGTATTCTCTATAAATACCCCTCCAACCCTTCTCATTTTTCAGCTTGGAAAAATACAATTCAACCCTACATTTTACACTCTTGTGCTCTACACTCTCCCCATACAACAACCCTACACAAAACCGAGCCATTTGTCCCTCGAAAACCGACAAACACACACACATATACACACACACACCATAACTTGCATACATCCTCGATACTCCCGCGTTCACGCCGCTATTACGAGTCCATTTCCGAGGCCTTTACTAAGCATGTATGTTGAGGGTGTCCTAAACCCCATTTCGATCCTTACTACCTTGTTTTTTTATTTACATTTTCGCATTGTCTATATTATAACTATACTAGTATACTAACATTAACACTAACATTCTAATTCTCGTATACTAACTTTTATCTTTTCGTTACTAACACATTATATACCGTGTATATTCATAATAGTATTAACGTTCGGATCTAAATGCGTTTGACTATGACGATCGTCTAAAGTCCATCTAATTCCTTTACGAGTAACGACGGAGGTGGCACCCTTTCGAGGAGCGCCGCCCCAATGTGCTCAAGGGTATGACGTGATCGTGGTCGATCATAGTTGAATGTATTTGACTCCATTTCTAGGAGTAGTGCGAGATCCGTTGAGGCGAAAACCGACATCACATAATCCGTTAGGATTAGTATCGATGTCGTGACACGGAGGACTACAATCTTGTCACTAATCAAACTTTTCACTAAACAATAACATTTTACATAAAATTCCGATAACGATATTATAATCGTATAAGTACACGATTATAATACCGGAAGCCGTGTTGAATTTAAATCCTACGATATTTTTATTTAACTCGGCCAACCATCGATTTTAAACAAATAAAAAAACAAAACGAGTTATGCCTCGTACAGGTGCCACTCGACCGAGTGCCATAGGCCACTCGATCGAGTAGCGCCCCAAAAACTGGACAGTAGCTACTTCAAGGACGCACTCGACCGAGTCCATGCCCTGACTCGATCAAGTGGGTCCTGTAGCCCAGAAATCCGAGAGCTTAAATGCAACATTTGAGCCTCGTCTTTTTTTACGACTTTTAGTCGACACGTGTAGAGTCAATCACGTGATCCTATTTTTCAAAACCCATGCACATCACGACACTTTAACGACTTTGATCGTAGTCTTTCACGATTAGCCTTATATTGCCGACTCTTTGGTCGCGTCTAATATAAGGCCAACCAAGATGCCATTTTGCGATGTGATAAGTCGGGACAACGCATCGAGGTTCGGGATCGGGCTAGCACAACGCCTAGGTCCCATACCTCCGTCCTTTAATTAATACGCAATATAATGCGTAACTAATTAAAGTTTGTCCGGTTACATGACTTGCGATTTAATTCGTATTTGTTGCATACGGGTCCGTTTCTAGTCTTTACATATTGTTCGTTTACATTCATGTCATTTATTCCGTTTGTTACTTTATTTGTAATTTTTGTATTGGCCGGGTTGTATTTCCGCCCGTGTATTTTGTACGTTATTTATCTTCAAGCTTTGTTTATTTTGATGTTTATCGCCTTATAAATGAACCTCGCATGCTAAATAACTTCGACAATATTTAGATGCATTAAATGACGTAGCTAACCCATAATTCACATGTTTAGCCGGAAAACGCTGTTTGCATATCATTTAGTCGTTTTACTAGCGCGCGTACACGAACACGAACGATGTCTTAGTAGAGGCCGCCATTGTGCGGGCGGGGTTGGGTGTCCTTAGTGGGCTTCCCAACACGTACCCTCACCCCTTACTCAGAACCTCGGTTTCCGGATGCCCGAAACCGTTGGTGCACGAGAGTTATTCTTTACACGATACCGGTGTAGATGGTATCGGTATCACAATGCAAAAGGACGGGCCCCATAAACTCTGAAATCAAAGTGGGCCGTACTTTGTGTATAGCCCATGACGACATAGAGTGGGCTCGAATGGTTTCGAATTACCACAAATTCGGTGGTGACTCCAACTTTGACTTAAATTTCGAACCCGAGAACAATCTCACCACGAGATTCATTCCCCTACCCAAACCCGCGCGTGGCCGCGTCGGGGTAGATCTACGTCATGTCCACACTAACCCTTAGCTACTAAGATGATCCGCTACCAAGTTCTCCGATCCGGCTTTGTCTTTAATCTCAATGTCGAATTCTTGTAAAAGGAGGACCCACTGAAAGAGTCGGGACTTTGTCTGCTTTTTAGACATGATGTATCGAATCGCTGCATGATCGGTATGAAATATGACTTTGGAACCGGTAACATAATTTTGGAATTTCTCCATGGCATAGACAACGGCAAGCATTTCTTTCTCGGTTGTGGTGTACCTCGATTGGGCTTCATCTAGGGTCTTGCTTGCGTAGTATATCACATGTAGCTTCTTGTCAACCCGTTGTTCTAGAACGGCGCCAAAGGCAAAATCGGAAGCATCGCACATGATCTCAAATGGAATATTCCAATCGGGAGCTTTGATAATCGGAGTGGTAGTAAGAGCGGTCTTTATCCTGCAAAAGGCCTCAAGACACGAGTCATCGAAAACAAAAGGTGCATCTTTCATAAGCAAAGAAGTCAAAGGCTTAGCAATCTTAGAATAGTCTTTAATAAATCGTCTATAAAAACCGGCGTGACCTAGAAAACTCCTCACCCCTTTGACATTGGTAGGTGGTGGCAAGTTCTCGATCACGGAGACTTTCGCCTTATCAACTTCGACTCCTCTATTAGACACAATATGACCTAGGACAACACCTTGTACAACCATAAAATGACACTTTTCCCAATTTAAAACGAGTCTATACTCTTCACATCGAGCTAACACTTGATCAAGATTTTCAAGACAATAATCAAAAGATGTACCATGGACACTAAAATCATCCATAAAAACTTCCATGGATTTTTCAATAAAATCGGAGAAAATATCCATCATACATCTTTGAAACGTTCCCGGCGCATTACACAATCCAAATGGCATCCTTCTATAAGCATAGGTGCCATATGGACATGTAAAAGTAGTTTTCTCTTGGTCATCGGGATGAATGGGAATTTGAAGAAATCCGGATGACCATCAAGGAAACAAAAATAAGAATGATGCGCCAATCTTTCAAGCATTTGATCGATAAAGGGAAGGGGGAAATGATCTTTTATTGTGGCCGTGTTCAATTTTCGTTAGTCTATACACATGCGCCAACCGGTAATAGTCCTAGTAGAAATTGACTCACCCTTTTCTCCTTTGACAACCGTCATTCCTCCTTTTTTCGACACAACTTGTACGGGGCTAACCCATTTACTTCCGGTTATTGGATATATAATGTTAGCCTCATACAACTTAAGGACTTCCTTCATAACAACCTCTTTCATGGCGGGGTTCAACCTACGTTGACCCTCAACCGAAGGACGGTGGTAATCATCAAGGATGATCCTATGCATACAAACATTTGGACTTATGCCTTGGAGGTCGGCAATGCTATACCCGATGGCCTTTTTGTGCTTTCTCGAAACAATCAAAAGTTTTTCCAATTGAGGTCCATCAAGGGTAGCATTGACGATAACGGGATAATTTGTTCCTTCAAGAAAAGCATATTTGAGGTAAGAGGGGAGTGGTTTAAGTTCAAGATTAGGAGGAGAAGATATCATATTCTTACCCACCGGTAGTGGTTCTACCTTTTCATCATGTAAGCGTTCTTCTTCAAGAGATGGAGAGTCAAATGGTTCATCTTCTTGCTTATCATCATCTATCAAGCTATACTCAACCAAACTATCAATAACTTCAATAGAATGCATTTGTTCAATCATTGGTTGTTTAAGAGCTTGAGAAAGGGAAAACTCTACCGACTCGTTCCCTATGTTAAAAGACAACTTTCCATTCTTAACATCAACTATAGCACCTCCGGTAGCAATAAAAGGTCGACCTAAAATAGTGGGGGTAATAGTGTCTTCGGGCATATCCATGACAAAAAAATCGGAGGGGATGAAGAACCTACCAACTTGAACGGGTACATCCTCAAGTATCCCAAGTGGGTACTTGACGGACCTATCCGCATGTTGAATCGACATGCTAGTGGGTCTCATCTCCCCCACACTAAGTCTCTTGGCAATGAAATATGGTAACAAACTAACACTAGCCCCTAGGTCACATAAAGCTTGATTAACAACAACATTTCCAACCCGACAAGGGATGGAAAAACTACCGGGATCCTCTAGTTTCTTTGGCATTTCGTTCATAAGAATGACACTACATTGACCCATGAGAGGGATACATTCTTTATCCTCTATTGTTCTCTTTTTAGTCAAGACATCTTTCAAAAATTTAGAATAGAGGGGCATTTGAGAAATTACCTCGTTGAAGGGTAAAGATACCTCTACTTTCTTCAACATATCCACGAAACGGCTAAATTGAGCATTCTCCTTGTGTGGATTAGCTCGTTCGGGAAAAGGCAATGGAGGGACGAAAGCGGGAGGCGGTGGAACATTGGATTCTTCTTCTTCTTCTTCAGCTAATCGCTCCACCTCTTTCCTTTTTGCTTCTTACGCTTCCATTTGCTCTTTTTTCTTTCTTTATTCTCTTTGTTCTTTCTCCGTATTTTGGAGGATATCAAACTCCACTTGTATTCCCCGGGTTTGTTTGGGGGAAGTAGGAGATGATTTTTGTGGTGTACTTAGTTGATTCACTTTGGATAGGGTACTTTTGGCATTCAAGTTCAAATTCTTGTACGGGTCCTCAAGTTCTTTGCCACCTCTCAAAATAACGGCATTTGCTTGGTGTGAAGGGTCTCTTGGGTTTTGGGGTTGGCCGGGCAAACCATGGGGTGGATGAATTGGGGCGGCCAAGGCTTTTGTTGCTTTTTGTGATTCCCAAACCTTTAGCCTTGCCTTGGTATTTTGATGTTCATTCCATCGTTGCCCAACGATTCTTTGCAAATCATTATAGTTTTCCCATGGGACTCCTCCTTGACCAAATTGAGAATTGCTCGGTTGGCCATAAGATTGAAAGGGTTTATTAAATTGTTGTTGATTGAAACCTTGATTTCCTTGAAAATTGCCTTGGAACCCTTGATTGTATCCATGATTGAAATGATTACCATGTTGATTTTGGTAATTGTTGTAATTGTTAGGAACATGGAAGTTGCTACCTTGTTGATTGAAGTTGCTCCTTTGGTGAGGAGGCATATATGGGGGCATTCTTGGAGGACCTTGGTTAAAGGGCCTTTGTTGACTTTGGTTGAATGGTCTCATTTGACTCCCTTGGGCACGTGGCATCGGATTTTGGACATTTTGATTTCCATAAGAAAAATTAAGATGAAATCTTGTGCCGGCATTGTAAGTATTGGAAAAGGGATCAAATTGAGGTCTTTGCCCATACACTTGTATAGCTTGAACTTCATTTGGCTCTTCAATAAAAACTTCTTCATTAGGAATGAAAGAGCTAGAATCATGGCCATAATTGCCACAATGATCACATTGAACTTCTCATGTTAATTGTTTTGGAGGAGATGGTTGCCTTGGTGGAACACTCCCTTGAACTTGGTACATACCTCTAGGAGTAGGCTTTGAACTCATGGCATCCATTCTCTTCTTCAATCCTTTAAGTTCCGTTTGAAATTTCAATTCATTAGAACTCTTAGATGAGTTCACTTCAACTTTCTTTCTAGAATCCTTCGATTGACCCATTCTTGAATCACTCCTTGCCATCTTCTCAATAAGACTTTTAGATGCCCCATCGGTGAGAGAAGATAAGTCTCCTCCGGCGGCCGAATTGAGGTTCTCCTTGGTTTTAGATGAAAGGGTGTTGTAAAATGTTTGAGTAGTTAGCTAATCGGGTATTCCATGATGTGGACATTTGCGCAATAGATCTCTAAATCTTTCCCAAGCCTCACTTAGGCTTTCAAACTCATCTTGCTTAAAAGTTTGTATCTCCATGCGATATTGGTTAGTCTTTGATGGCGGGAAATATTTTTCCAAGAAGGCATTATATAGTTGAGCCCATGTTGTGAAAGTATTAGCGGGATGGCCTTGAAGCCATCTACGAGCTCCATCTCTCAAGGTCTTTGGAAATAATAAACGATGTAATTGGCATGAGGTTAATCCATTGAGATGGGCTCCTACTAATTTCTCTTTGAATGAAGCAATGTGCTCTAGAGCATCTTCTTGAGAAAAACCGTGAAAAGTATCTTGTTGGACCGCATTAGTCAAATAAGCTTTTAATTCATAATTCTCAGGAATCTCTCTTAGAAATCGATGGGAGAAGGTGTTTCTTCATGTGTTAATTGGGAATGAGAGGCTAAGGTAGCCATTTGTTGGATTGGTGGTGATGGTGGATTTGAATTTGGTTGATTTGGAGGGGATGGATTTTGATTTGGTGGTGGAGTTTTTGGTGACGGTGGTGATGGTGGTGAATTTCGTGAAGTGGAAGGTATGGAAGGTGTAGAAGGTGCATGAGGTGAAAGTGGTAGGATGGGATTAAGGTTAGGAGGTGATAATGAAGGATGTGGAATGATGGTGGTTGAGTTATTTCCCCGAAAACACAATGCTCTAAAAGTCCTTTCCGGCTCCGGATCGAACCACAAGGGCGAAGAAGTGTTCCTGGGCATAAAACTCAATTAAACGTTGAGACTCCTAGCACCTCACGGTACTAGGGAAAAGAGAGAAGGGAAAAGAATCAAACACAACAACTAAAAACTCAATATCTACACACCGCACCCCGACAATGGCGCCATTTTGATCACCTCCTAATCGGATCGGCCGTTAACGAAGAACGGGGGATCAAACGATATTCATAGACTCGGGATAACACAAAAACTACTAGAGTAATCGTGGTAAGTCGAGGTCGGTCCACAGGGAACGGGGTGTTATATTGACGAGCTTCAAGTGGCGTGTTTGGTGTCTAGAGGAGGGGGGTCTTCTAAGGGTCGAGTCTAAACTAGAGAAATAACTAGAGAAATGGCTAGAGAAATAGCTAAGGGTGATCAATCTAGGGAAAGGCGTTAAGGGGGAAGTCGGGATTCAGTACTTGGAGTCTAAGAAGGTCGGGATCGAGTTTTTGTCGCAACATTGGTAAACTCACCTAAAAACCCGCTTTCGCGGCGTAGAAGGGTAAGTCTCTAGCTATGGTAATTTCTACCCCGAGTTTCCTCATATTGATAGAAACTAGGCAAGGTCGGTCTAGTTGGCCGGACTAAAACAACAATGACACAACAACCATAACAAGATAAACCAACAAGCAAGCAACCCACCAATACCCCTAAATTCAAATAATCCAAGTCCTCATCCCTAAACCCCCAACAAGAAAACTACTCACTAATCATATTGAGAGACAATAAAACATTAACTTGGGAGAACATAACTACAACATGCATAACAACTAGATCTAAAGAAACTAACACCAATATGATGAGAAAACTATGATCTAACAATTACTCACTAAACTATGGAAGAACTAAGATCTAACAAGTAAACTAAGGAATAATCTAGAATAACATGAATAACATCTAGAGAAACTAACAACACAAATATGATCTAAATAAGATAATGATGAGAAAACTAAATTAAATCTAAACTAGAGATTAGAGAGTGGAAGAGAAATATACCAACTATGGAGATCTACAAGAAATAAGAAGATTGCATTAATAAAGGTTGAATCTTTGATGGAGATAGTGAAGAACTTGTCACTAATTCTTCAATAAACCCACAAATCTTCAAATAATACTTGAATAATCTTCTACAAACTTGAAATCTAGATAATTGTTGATGGAAACTAAGTAGATCTACTACTAAATTACTACTAGAATTCTAGAGAATTACTAAGAATATTACTAGATTGTTCTCCTAATGGATGGTGTGATGAGATGGATGACTACACTAATGAGAGCCTTCTACACTAATGAATGATGATACTAGAGATGCCTTGGGCAACAAACTAGGGTAATATATATATAGTAATCTTCTTAATGGGTATTTAACCTAAAGCCCAAATCCACTTTATGCTCCATTAGTGACACAATCTCCCTTAGCATCTTCATGGGGTGAAACTTTGCCTTGCGGACTTGATGACAAATCTCACCGGGTGAAATTTCACCCGGTCTGAGTTTCTTCCTTTTTTTGCGTTTTTAACACTTCTTTCCATCGGGCAAAATTTCAACCGGTGGGAATTTCGCCCGGTCAGTTTCGCCCGGTGGGAAGTCTCGGAAAATCTTCGGGGAGGCATTTTTACCGTCGGGTGAAATTTCCCCCGGTGGTGTCTCACCGGGTGAAATTTTGCCCACTCATTGTTTGGCCTCTTTCTTGTCTCGTTCTTCATTGATTGATTGGATGGCTTAAAACTTTAAGTTGTGTGCTCTACTCTTTGGACGGTCTTCCCTTCTCTTGTGCTCGTGGAAGGTCGGTCGTGATTTCGGTGCCAAATCCTATCAAAATTGATAGAAAAACTAACAGAAACACGTAAAACGCACAAGAGGGACGCTAATGCGAGATTTACTCAAAATATGGCGATAATCGCACTCAAGACTCGCAAAACGAGGGATAAATGGGTCTAAATAAGGGGAAAACGGTCTAAATTTAACACACAACAATGCATCACGAATATTTGGGATCATAGAGTATTGTTTAAAGTGTTAGCCTGAGTGTTGTGGTACCATTAAAGGTTTTCATTAGTATCGTTAGAGATATTGGTGGACATAGATTACCCGTATTTCTTAAGGATTAGATCGTTGATCGTTGTTTAAGGTTGTAACCTATGAACTTTGGAGTTGAGTGATCTAACCTGGATAAATTGTTGTTAACCTTGAAGAAGAGAAACATATTGCACAATTAAAAGTTGAATTTATCGCGTTGTTCTGAGGAATAATTGATGCCAATCATCTTAATGGATTTATAGTTCTGAACCCTTAGACCAACGAGATTGTGGATTCGTTGAGTCAATAAATATTTTAGTGATTTCGCGGTCGATATGAAATTTGATGGAATTTTCGGAAACCTTAGTTGAATGACGTGTTTGAAGATGTGAGTGTTTGCGCCATTACCTATAGGTTTGAGCGTGTTTGAGGATTTGTCATACTTTTCCAACTCCTGTATTTGTGGCATTATAATTATGTTGGTAATCATGTTTGAGGATTCGTACCCGAGCATTGTTAAATTGGTGGGCTGTGTTTATTGTTCCTTACTCGAGAAATTTGGGAAGTATACCTCGAGTTCAAACCTGGTAAGCTTCGATTTTAGGAGTTTTATCGATTACGAGTTTGGATGTGTTTTGGTAACCTGGTTGGAATCTTAATTAATGGATTCGATTCTAAATCATTTGTGGATCCTCACCCTGTTAATTGAAGAAGTAGGTATGTGGGATTTTATGTGGAGGTTCTAGCAATTGGTAAATTTGAAGGTTGTAGACTGAGTAGGGTTACAAGTGCTTAATATTGGACTTAACGTATTTGATGGAGGTAAGAAACCCGTGTTGTGGGAGTCGTACTGGGAATCTCGAGATGGTTAATTTATTCTCTAATCTTTGAGAGCTCTATTGGACTCTCAATTCCATCCTTTCCTTAGCTTTTCTAAAATCCTGCTACTTCTTCGTCGGCCTTTCCCTTCGACTTCTTTATCGGGTTTGAAAACCTTTGTTTCGATTTATCGTTGACTTTGACTCTTTTTATCCGTTTATCATTTCCCGAACTTATGTTATGAAAAGTTTGACTATTTTAAAATTTTGGGCTGGGCTATCGTGAAATTTGAGTTATAAATTTCAAAACATCATTTTCGTTTTCGTTTTTGGTTGATAACATATATTTAATCCTGTTTCAAAATGCCTTAATAATTTATTTTAAAGTATTTCAAATTGTTTCAAATTTAGATTTTCAAGCGTGTTTAAATTTTACGGAAACTTTCATAAGTTCTAATATTTTGATTTCTATAAGATTATTATGTAAAATAGTTTAGCATTTTCAAAAAAAAAAATCGTATGCCTTAAGTTTTTATTTTATGGTCGAAATTTCTTAATTAAAATGTTTTATTGTTATTTTGAAAATATTTGGGTACTCTTCCCCCCTCGAGTTCGTTTACAAATATTATTTATCGTCATTATTTTATCAAATAATTTTGATTCGCAATTATATTAATTTAAATGATTTTAAACATTGGGAACTGAGCCCAACTCATCTTGAAATAAATTTTGTCATTTCGATTTCATATCACGTTTGAAGTTGTAAATTTTTATTAAAATCGAGATTGTTGTGCGAGTTAAGCATTCTCCTTTTATTCAAATGATATAACCTTGTTTTCCATTTTATTATTATGTTTTTATTAGTTTCGAGGAAGAAACTTCTTTTTAGTGGGGAAGATTGTAACACCCCTGATTTTATAAATTAAATTAAATTAAAATTATGTTCGTATTTTTATTTTTACGATTTAACTCGTAATTCTTATAATTATTATAAAACGAAATTATCGTTTAATCGTTTTAAACTGCTAAAATTCTATTTGTCTCGGAAACTCTTCTTATATTTAAAACGTATTTTTATTTTTATTTTGATTTATTTTATACATTTAATTTAATTCTTATCAAAAGTCTATTTAGATGACTTAAATTCTAAATTCTTTTTATTTATTTTTATTTAAGCTCGAGTTTCTATTTTTATTAAGTTTCGTCAAAACGTTTATTACATTTCCTCGAGAAATCAATTTAATTCACTTTATCGAAGATTTATTATTTGTCGGAAAATGCTATTTTATCGTCTAATTATTTATTTCACTAAGCCTCGTTTTCGTCTCGAATACTTTATTTACTCATTTTATTTGACGGCCCGATTATTTGTTAATTATATTAACTCGATTAATTCGATTCGTGGGTAAGTCAATTTATCGTTACGGAATTTATTCGTATTTCTAATCCACTTAATTTTAGACCCACTTATTAATATATTAACTTACCCACTTTTCTTTGGCTGATTCATCCCCTATTTCACGTGTTCCCCTACACCTCATGTGTCTTCATTTCATCCCTCTTGAAACATGAATTACCCATGCCTTTTCGTTGGTTTCCACCGCTTCAGATCATCCCTCTTAGTTTTCTCTCGCATTCAACATTTTCCCTTCATTCTTCTCACCTTGAGCACCTTCTTTCGCTTGGTTTTTCCGTCCTCTATTTTCTCGACCCCTCTGTTTCTTCTTGCTGCTGTAATTGTCGTCCAGCCTACTCCCTCTTCTCCATGATTCTTTCCCTTTCTCGCTCAATCTTCATCCACCGACCCCTGTTTTTCCTATGCGTTTCCCTGCAACGGTAATTTTCTTTCTCCTTCTTCGTTCTGCCATTGCCATCCTCTGTTCTGTCTTTATCGTTTGTGTTGATGTCGTTATTCATTGTCGTTATTTGTTGTCCTGCTGCTGCTGTTCGGTCACGCTTGCTGCTGTTTCCCATTCCTATTACTGTGTTTTCTGCTGCTGCTACTGTTCGATGCCGTTACTGTTTTGTGCTACTTTATTCTTCGTTCTTTTTCTACTCGTATGTTCTACTCTTCATTCTGTTTGTCCTTCTCGCCTCTCTGCGGCTGTACGTTACTGTTACTACTGCTGATTTTCGTCCTTGTCTTCTGTCCTGTTCCGTCCTTCTTCATATTCTTATTGTTGTGGGTACATTACTGCTGCTTTTCGTGTGTTGATGTCCGTAATGCTACTGTTGTTGTTTGTTTCTTTTTCTTCTTCTCTTTTGCCTCACGTTGTTCTGCTGCTCTGCGTTGTTATTTTCTTCTGTCATGGTTCACGTTGCTGCTCTCGCTTACGGGTTCGTCATGCCTTGTTTTCGCTGGCTCTTTCCTTGCTTTCCGTTCGTCGTGCCTGTTGTTGCGTTGCTGTTTTTGTTGCTGTTCGGGTTGTTGATAATGCCGTCTTTTGGTGTTGTTTTGGTTGTTGTCTCGTCGCCTCGATTACCGTGTTTATTAACTCAGTTCTTTTTCATCATCTTATATTGGTTTGACACATCAGTTCCCTCTCCGTATTGTGTCAAATACTCGTCCCTTCGTTCTTTCCTTATCTCTAGTTTGAATATCATTTTTCCGGCCCATTCGTATTTGTTTTAACTTCTCTCCTCGTTTTGGGTTTGTCATGCTACCCGTATCCAACCCGTGTCTCATTCTTACGTTTTGTCAACTAGATTTTCATGCTGAAGCCTGCTTAGAAGACTAACGATTCTACAATTCGGAGCTTTAAGACTTTTCTAACGATGTGGAGCTAGGACGAGTACGTTTTCGTTTTGGCTATCGACTCAAGGTAACTTTAGGACTTTACTCGATTTTATATCGTATGTTTGAGTAGTAGTATGTAGTAAATATTTTAACTTTGGTTTTCTAATTTTAGCTATTTATTATTGCTAAATATTATTTTTAAATCGTATGACTTATATATATTTTTACAAGTTTTTGATATCGTTTTATAAATCGTTAGTAGTTTGACTATTTACAATCGTTGTAATACTTTGTTGTTTATCGTGACATTAGTAACTAAATAGTAACGATTACATATTTTCTTCATATTTTGTTAATTTATAATTTTAAACTCAAAATCGTATTTTTATATTATAATCGAGAATTGTATACTTGTTTAACAAATTAATTTTTCGTTTTACGAATTGTACTAACAAATGAGAAAATAGTCGTTTTTATTTTAAATATATTTTTAGTCGAGACAATTTTCACTAATAATTTCTTATTTGTTTACAATTGACTATTTTTAATAAAATCCATATTATTTATTAATAAAAGCTATTTGTTAAAAATAATTTGAAATCTTTATTCACTCAACTAATTTTTATATCGTTTTTCTTAAAATATCTCCTCTCTGAAAATTTATAGTTTTAACTCGATTTCCTAATTATTTATAAAATACTATATATTGAGATATTATATTTTATTTATTTTTTTGTAACGAATTTAGAAATATATTAAAGTTACAATAACGACGATAATAATAAAATATTAATTTCGTTAGAAATGCTATTTTATACATTTCACTAATTTTAATATCTTACGTATTTTCTATAAGATTATTTTTAGTAAGTTTCTAAAATTAGTAAGTTTCTATTTATGAAAAGTTTCCCTTTTAATATAAAATATTTATTCATTTTATCCTCATATTATTTATATTGATTATATCTTTTGAATATCGATAATGACTGTTTTGGAGTTATGGAATAAAGTCAAGTGTGGGGTTAGAGTAATAATCTGAGGTGTACGTTTTTGCCATCAGCTATAAAGCCGGTGTGCCCATTTGGGGCACATTTGGTCGTTGTACTGAGCATGGTTTGTGTTCAGGAGAGTGTGCATTGTGCCCTTAAACTTAGATATCGCATCGTGTAAGTCGCGTCGGGTTGAACTGGACATGGTTTGTGTCCAGGAGGGGTGTATACTACTTAAACCAGGACCTCGTTGCACGCAGTCCTGTTATAGTTGAGTTGCCTAGTTAGAGACTGGTTTCTGTTATGAGTTAAGTCTACAGTTCTCGAAGCTAGTTTCCAGTATTATCCTAGTGCAAGTCTAGCCTTGTGCACACTGACCGAATTTCCATAACGCCATTTTTGAATATTTATATTATCAATTGGTTTTGATTTGCAAGTTGGCAAATGTTTTAAGTTTTTTCTGAAAACTTATTTTATTATGTCGTTTTAATGTTTCTCATTTTTAACTATTTTGATATAATAATACCATTATTTTTCCATATGATATAATATGGGTGGGAGAACGTCCGAGTTAATCCCCACTGACGTGGCTGTTATGTTTATAACATGACAGGTATTTGCTGCTGGGTTTTGGGTGTGAGCTAGCGAGTAGCGTGGATCCTACTATTTCTTCATCTATGTAATTTATGGATTTGTATAAACCCGTTTGGAGATTTTACTTTTAGCCCTTTTGTAAAAAGAGGCCTTTTGTATTGACTTACCATTTCTTTTAATAAGATATAGTTTGTCAGTGTGTTTTAATCACAACTCTACAGTGTTTCCGCCACTGTATTGCGTTAGGCTTTCTAGGGGATCACAGTGATCCTCACCGACCTTGACGGTCAGGAGTTCTCAACCCCAACCAACATGGATCAGCTTATACGATACTACCCGTAGACACCCTGACAACCGCATCCCGACCTCCGACTTAGGGGGGGAACCAAGCAAAAACAAAAAAACAAAACAACGCAAAAAAAAATCCAAGTTCGCATCGATAAATGGCACAAACGAGTCTAAAGAAAAATCACTCACATTTTTTCGAAATAACCACGATCATGGTTTGATTCCGTCTAAAAGCGGATACGTAGGCAACCCTTCTCCGGGTACAACCAAACAACCAAACAAAAAAAATTGATTACTCGATTCATGTACAAGCCGAGACTCTCCCCACGACCCGGCCAATGAGTGATGTAAAATGACAAAGCACAAACGACGAGCCGAGGATGGGGTGAAAACCCGAAAGGGCGCCCCGGGCAAAATGAAGAAACGAGTTGCGAGCCATCGTCAAAAAAAAAAGGACGAGCCAAGGACGGAGTGAAAACCCGAAAGGGCGCTCCGGGTAAAATGAAGAATCGAGTTGCGAGCCACCACAAAAAAAATATACTACCAATGTGCTTCTCATTAATAAAAAAAATCGGTTAAATCGAGCCTTTGTCGAGGCATTTACATCAAGCATCTGAAACCCGGATATCCTGGAAATCAACGTGTCAAAACTCCACAAAAACTAGTACTAATACGCCACATAATATCAACTAATAATACATAATACAAAATGGCTTAGCTCTACCGATCCAACATTTTCTTCCCCTTGTCATTCGGGTGAACGAACCCGCTTGTGCTTCTCATCCTCGATCTTCCGAATACGAGCTTCTACCGCCCTAGCCAAAGGCGAGCTCAACCAATCCCACTTTCCTTCCTCTTCCACATTTTCAATATGGGTCTCGTTAGTCTTGGCCCGCTTGGATGAACTGACGAAACTAGGTCAGGCACTTAGTGACAGTCCTTCGAGTCACCTCTTCGCCTCTTAGCGGTGCTGTCTTCCTAGCTTTTAAGTTGCTCTGTCCTGATGGGCGTTCACAAACCCCCCGCCGGACGAAAGCATTGTCGGTCAGTAGAACAACGGGACGCAAGAACCTCTGCTCCCAAGACACCTTAAATTCCCCGAGCAAATCCCCTGTCCATGGCTCAAAACTAGGGGTAACTTTAGCACCCTTTGGAATGGAAGGTTTAACACCCATTTGATTCGACAACATGCTCAGATAAATATAAACCTGATTCCTCATGGATAGTATTAACAAAGCCCCGGTCGAAGACGAAAATGGAAAGCCGACACGCCCACTAATATTCCACCATGGGATGGACTACCTGATGACCACATCCCCTTTAGCCAAATAGGAAAGTCAATCCTTTTCCTTGTGACCTTTGCTCCACACCTGCGCCGTCTTTCGGCCCGTGAAACCCCTATAGGTATAACCTTTGATGCATCGGGAAGGGTCGACCAAACCAAGCTGCTCCTGTAACCAAACCTGTACAAAACACGACAAAACATCACACCTCCAAGCCAAAGCAACCACAAAAACAAAACAAAGAAAACAAAGCTACAAAAAAAACATAACACCAAAAAAACACCTGTAAATGATCCTAGAACCTCGAAAAGATGCATTGTGGAGTCGAGCACGAGCATTAAGACCTAGAATAAGCTCACCCAAAATAAGTAAAGAGGGTGATCGTCCTTGTTCCATTCCCATCACCACATCCAACACTCGAGGGTTACCCCAACCTTTACATGCCATCGCATCCTCAAAAAGATAATAACAAGCCATCGCAATGTTAAAAGCACGCCTACACGCTAAGGCCGAAACATGATGAGAACCAACCTGTGAAAATGTCCTAGAAAGCAACTCTAAGTTAATGCCATCCCTACCAAAGTAACCTTTAGCCTCCTCCAATGAAGAAAGGTCCAAAAAATGGTAAAACTGCTCCACGTAAGCATCATCCCCATAAGGCACACAAGGTCGAACCGAACTCCACCCACCTATAGCATCTATCTCTTCGGGCAGAGGACAAATTTTACCCCCGGGAAAAGCAAAAGCATGGCTTTTCGAGTCCCAAAACTTAGAACATGCCAATAAGAAGTCATCCTGTATCTTGACTCGACTTAGCGCAACAACCGTTGACAAACCATCATTTGAACAAACCTCGGGGTAACATTTCTTAAGAGAACCCGCCCTCTCGGTTAAGATATTCCCGAAGCCCGACATGACCCTAAATATGGATGTTCTAGACCCTATGGATATTCTAGTATTCATAAAAGGAGCACCCACAACCCGTATATATAGCCCTAATCCCACAAGAATTAGGAAACAACGAAAATTTCCATAACACGAACCCGAACCGCCCTGGCCCAGGCGTCCGAACCTCCAGCCGCCTGAGCCCAGGCGACCCAAAACCCGAGAGCCTTAGCCCAGGCACCCATATCTAGGCAGGCAGCATCTAGAGCAACCCCAAAGGTAGAAACACCGAACCCACATTATACCACGTGACACCTCGGACATCGGGAACGACCTCCCGAAGCCGCTAAAACCAGCTCCGAAAACCGAAATACCCGCGCAAGAGCTACAGGAACGCAAGTTCACCCGTCGGACACAAAAGACTTAAGATGTTTTTGTTTTTTTTAGGGGGATAAGCTACCCCACCTAGGCGTGTTGTAGCCTATTAACTGTCATTGTCAAGTCGCGTCTGTAGCCTAACAAGGCAATATTATGAGTATGCAAAAAAGTGGTCTAACTTTTTTTTAAGGATGCCCGAATTTTAACTTCGATTTCGACTACACTCATCTCCTAATATACTCGGTCAGAACACGTTAATGTTTTACGTTAAAATTTTACATCTCGTCCGTCTCGAGTCAAAGCATTTTAATCGACGTACTATCTGATCCGATTCCCGACTCAAGCTAACGCATTTCAAAACATTCGAAAAGAACTGTTTTTGTACTTCTGTACAACGTCAACGCAACCTAAACTAGGTCAGATTGCAAATTAATGAACGCAAAAGTGAGTACTTGCCAATCTAGGCACACAATTCGCCAAACGAGAACACAAATCCAACTAATTCAAACACAAAAATTTAAAGCAAATATACAACATAAACAAATCCATACACAAATGGAGGCTAGGGAGGACCCCTGGAAGCTGCGCCAATCGCTATCACAACCTCACAAAGGTTTTCATCTAAACCTAGATCCTCCAAGTCTAGAAGAGGAGACTCACTACCATCCATCTCCGACAGCATGTCCAAGGTAGCCATCTCGGGGACTCCTCCAATCTCCTCGGTAGCACCCGTAGCCTTAGTCTTGGCCTCCCTCTCATACGATGCCTAGCCTCACCCTGCGCGGAGGTCTCGCCCTAAGACCGAGTCAGCTGCTCCTTAAGAAAGGCGATCTCGTCGGCCCGGGATTGCAGGAGTTGTTGCGCCTCAGTCGCCTTTACCTAGAGCTCGGTCACCCGAGTCTCCAGCTGTCCCACCATATCCGGGACATCCTACAAATACACTCAAGCATTAGGAAAACACACAATGCAAGCAGCCTAGAAAACCACCCTAGTCACGAAGACTTACCGATCGAGGCCCCAAAGTGTCATGGGAGACCCACGAAGCATAGACCCGGAAGCAGTTGGCGGCCTGCCACAACCGCTGGTGACAAGCCGAGGAAACCTGAGAGATGAAACCATAGAAGTTAGACAAACCGACATTAATTCTTAAGACCCAAACAAAGAACAAAAGCCAAAATTCACCCGGTACACCCGGTCACGCCACTCTATCCGGGCGTCCATCTCCTCGGCACAACATGGAGGGAGAGGCTCGGTGAAGGGTATCCCAGCCGTATCCACCCTAAGCAGCGTCAGGGGAAAATCTGGGGGCTGGATTTCATCAACCGGATCGGCCAGCTGAGAAAGCAACAGATTGGTCGGTCAGAGGGCAAAGAAACAGTAAACTCCAAAACAAACCTTAGAACAAAGAATTATAACATTACCACGAGGCAGTACCAAGCTAGCCGCCGGGTGATGTGAGGTAGGTAGGAGGCCCCAGGCACCATGAGCGCATCGCCTCCTTCTCCGTCCCTATCCTCGAGGACCTCTACGGTGGTCGGTGGTCTGAACATGGTCCGGGGAGGATGAACCGGCACCCTGAAATCGTCATATAGGCACTGACGCACCAACCGCTTGCCCAGATACCAAACTGGCCGAAACAATGCAGGAAGAAGCATTCTCCTATAACTCTGAGGCCTTAGCTTCGTGGCCACATACTCCGGCACACCCTCATAATCGGCCCAAGGGCGAGCCACAAACTACACAAATAAAACAAACACCTCAATAAATCCTAAACCTTAGGGGCTACTAAGCTAAGTAATACATAAAAAGAAAACTTACATCCCTAAGGCTTAGCTGGTTGACCAGCGCGTTCTCCGACGGGTAGTGGCTGGTTGTACTCTTTGGCTGAGCCAGCCTCCACTCGATTCCTGCCGAGAATCTCTTCAGGTGAACTCGCACCGTCTTAGGTGCAAGGCAAGGAAAATAAGAATAGATCCAAGCCTGCAAAATCCCAAATACCTTTAGCAACACTAAGTCAAAAACTAACTAGAACTTGAGATGCAAGAATGAGAATAGTAACTAACCGCCAGTATAAAGCCCGGACCCACAATGGGCACAGCTGAGGCCGACTCTATCGCCAATGATCTCACCATTACTTTCAGGCAATGAGTCATCTCCGCGAAATCCGCGGTCACCCAATCATAACGTCCTAGCTGAGCCAGGTCAGCTAGGAGAGGCAAAATCCTAGTGCTAAACCTCTCGCCTTTATCCGAGAAGTGGGTCGACCCTAGGAAGTACTACAACCACAACCGGGCGTCCTGCTCCGGCGTGTTGGGTTCTCGACCCTCTAACACCGCCACTCGCTCGAAGTGATCGGTGATGTACGAGCTCACCAGAGCATGAGACGCACTAAATGCCTCATGCTCCTAACAATCCCCGATGAGGTCTCGCACCTCATCACTATCTAGCCTAGGGCCTTCGGCGTCCCACCTAATCCTATCCGGCCGCCAGGGCAAACTGGTAATCATCCCAAAATCCTCTGGGGTCATCCCGACCTCCCCAAAAACCATGTGGAAGGTCGAGGTAGTATCATGGAAGCGATCTATCATTGCTCTAATCACCATAAGGTCGCACTTAGTCTTGCAACCCACCAACATAACCCACTGCTCAACCACGGGACCTAGAGCGATCTTCGCGATAATCCCCTTTACCGTGGGGGTCAACTTTTGAGAGTAAATCTTGAGACACGTAGTAAAGCCCGAGAAAGTCCTCATCGGACCTGGGGGCTGCAAACCAAAACAATACAAGCATAAACAAAACCAACGTAACCTAGCCAGAACCAAAAATCTAAGACATAACTAATAGGCACAAATAGGACACTCACCAGACCCCGCACAATGCGGTGAGAAATGTGAAGGTCAAGATGAAATAGCAGCTGATGACCATCCTAGTCCCGAGCCCACTCGAGATCCTCATAACCAATCTCCTCATTCTCCGGTATAGGAACCGGAACATGAGCCCTCCTAGCGACCGTCTCTGGAAGCTTGCGCTTCCTCACTCTATCAAAATCGCCCTCATTAATGGCCTCGGGGTCGCGGCGCTGAGACGAGATACTCCGTTGTCTCCTGCGAATCCCTCAGGGAGTCTGTGAACTCGTCCCGGCAGTCTCACCACTAAGAGCTCCCTCCGGATGCTCGGTGTTACCTCTAACTACAAAATCAAACAAAAAAACGAAAATTCGCGCCTCAGGTCAGGCTCAAGTAACTCAAACAGGTCAAAATAGGGTCAAAATTTCGGATAAGGATATCAAAATTCCAAAAAGGCCGCTAGCACCCATTTTCGATACCGGTCACGATGGAAGTGGTTTCGGGAAAATCCGGCATCATTACGACACCTTTTGGTCCGTCTTAAGACACACAAAACCTCACGAAGGGTCCTAAAAGTCATCCCAGCCTATAAGAATCGACAAGAGAGCTACCCACATCCTCACAAACACTATTTGAACAAGATTACACAAAATAAATACGGAAGTAATCGGGAAAACGGTACTTAACCCTAGCATTCCAAAATCATTCCCATAGGGAGCCATTGTCGTACCTCGAAAACCCCTATTGAACTTATAACTACCCTAACAAGCTCTGATCGACCCTAATTTAACAATGGGATTAAGCACAAACATCGAAACTTAGTGAATCAAAAACACCCAAATCGATTTTCTAGGGTTTTCAACAAAACAAGCTCGTAATCAATCAAATCAAACAAAACCGACAATAAACAAGTAAAGAACATTTACCCGGAGTCGACATTGTCGCGTACGACGGAAAATTGAGACGAATTTGGTAAGAAAAGTCGAGAAATCGATTTGAAGGCGAAGTGGGTGACGCGCTCGAGTTTTAGATCAAATGAACCATCACCCCCAATTTTCGATTACTTAAATAGTACAGACCCGATCCACAGAATTCCGACCGCCCCATGTGACGCGCCCGAGTCCTAATGCGCTGGGGGTTAGGCGCCTGAGTATTACGGCGCTGATAGGTGCGCGTTTGAGCGGCCTAGTACAAACTAAAGCAAAACAAACGAGACTCGAAGTTCGATACACATAAAACACGCACCTTTAAGACCAGCAAAATAACAACAATGGAACAATTACTAATCGACATCGACAAAACACACTCGATAATAAGACAAGCATAAGAATCGCACTTAACACGAACGCTGCACCCGAACGCGTGACAAAACGATCTAAACCGAACTAATTTAAACAAACTGAACAAATCTCGAATGCATAACGAATTAAAACAAAGCAAGAACAAACCCGAACAAAATAAGACAAACTCACCAAAACAAAAAACACTTAATTTAAACCGATAAACAAACAACAATTTCTCGCTCAAAGGGTCTTAGTTATCCGAGGGGCGACGGAGTCTGAAACCTCCACAACAATTTGTCAAGTGGATACCAACGCCCTCGACAGCAATTTTTCGAGCGGATACTAACGCCCTCGAAGGAGTCTGAAACCTCCACAGCAATTTTTCAAGTGGATACCAACGCCCTCGAACGAGTCTGAAACCTCCACAGCAATTTGTCGAGTGGATACCAACGCCCTCGACAGCAATTTTTTTGAGTGAATACCAACGCCCTCGAAGGAGGCTGAAACCTCACAATAATTTGTCGAGTGGATACCAACGCCCTCGACAGCAATTTTTCAAGTGGATACCAACGGCCTCGAAGGAGTTTGATACCTCCACAACATTTTTCATTCGAGAGGAGACCGACGCCCTCGAATGGTTAATTTTGTCCTAGGGGTCAGAGGCATCCCGAAAGACAGCTACTCGAGTGGAGACTGACGCCCTCGAGTAGTTCATATCATTTTGTTTTGTCCTAGGGGTCAGAGGCATCCCGAAAGACAGTTACTCGAGTGGAGATTAACGCCCTCGAGTAGTTTTATATTATTTTGTTTTGTCCTAGGGTTCAGAGGCATTCCGAAAGACAGCTACTCGAGTGGAGACTGACGCCCTCGAGTAGTTTATCTCATTTTGTTTCGTTTTGTCCTAGGGTTCAGAGGCATCCCAAAAGACAGCTACTCGAGTGGAGACTGACGCCCTCGAGTAGTTTATCTCGTTCTGTTTTACTTTGTCCTAGGGGTCAGAGGCATCCTGAAAGACAGTTATTCGAGTGGAGACTGACGCCCTCGAGTAGGTTATACCTTGTTTTATTTCGCCCAAGGGATCACAAGCATCCCGAAGACGACCGCCCGAGTGGAGACTGACGCCCTCGAACGTTTTATCAATGGTTCACAAGCATCCCAAAAATATTTGTTCAAATGTAAGCCAACACATATGAGCATTCCTTGTACTTACGCTTAACGCGTCACCTACAACACGAAAACATTTAAAATTAAACGAACCTAAACAATCCGACAAGGCAAAGCGCTAAAGCATGAAGAACTGAAGAACAAGATGACAAGCAGCGGCCCGGGCCCAAGCAAGCAACCGCAAGCAAAGACGTCAAGTATGATTCTTAAGCCTTGGCTGGCGAGCCTCAACACGCAGTCCAATGAACTTAAAACGACCCGACCGGACAGCCACCAGGACGTAATCTTCGATTGACCTGAGCGGCTATACTTTGACTTTTGCCTTGTCCAAGCCTCAGTCAAAGTGGGGGCTTCTATAGACACCCAGATTTGGACCTGGTGGCTGTAGAAGTGCCCAACAAACACCCGATGACGATGGGACTGCAACGCGACGCGGGTTCGCGATGTTTTAGGTAGTTTTTCTATAGAACGGATTAAATAAATTACTCGAAAAAATTAAACTAACATGATGGCAGCCTTAGTCGTGTCGTTACGATCGCATAGACACTAATTAGAGTCAATTCTGACACCGGGACCCCGAGTAGGTCCTGAAACTCAAACCGAGTCAGCACCGCGCCAAGTAATCCTCGGGATGCACACCCGAGGCCCACTAATGTTCACGCCGCTAGGGTAAAACACGGGAACCTTAATTCCAAAGTATCAAATTATCCTCCTCCCTCTCGGTTTTGCAAAGTATCAAAATCGTATCTCAAAAATTCCAACCGTCCCACCTCACATGTCTTGGTCTCCCCGCGCCTAAGCTCAGGCGCCTGAGTCTTGGTGAGCCCCAACAAAGGCGTCCATATGGGCAACGAGGGCCGAAAACACCTATAAATACCCCCCCTTCGCCTCATTCATTCGACACATCTCAACTCTCTCTTCTCCCCCTCCACTTTCTCGCTGAGGGCTCGCACTCCGACACCCGAGGCAAACGATCCACTCGATCGTAGTTCCGATAAAAGGGACATCGATGCTACTCCTCACCTTCGAGCACTCCACTCGATACCGAGGTGGCTGTGTTCGACTAGCTCAAGTCTAGTAGCGCAGCTCTGCCGGATTAGCCGCAGAACCGGTCCATAGTAATGAAGCTCTGTCAGAATAGCCGTAGGAAGGGTCAACGGTAACGGAGCTCTACCAAAATCACTAGGAGGATCCGCCTTGAAGTCGAATCGTCACTAGGTTGTCATCTAAACAAAACTTTCCATATTTGCACTTTCTTTTATTATGCACTACGACAACACTATATGTGGACACTAGGTCCACACACACCTACTAAAGTACGTAACGTCCCAACTTCAACCACAAGCACTAAGAATACACTAAATAGACTTGAGTAATTCCGAGATCCGTTCTCAACTATCTATGCATCGTGTCCCGTTTAAGGTATACTCCGAGGGTGCAACTCCTCACAATGTGATTTACTTACATTCGCATTTACAGTTTTTCGTATGATTTATTGCTTTTATGACCTTATAGTCGCATGCTAAATCACCTAACACAAAATTCAAAACGTAAAACAACTAAAACTAAACAAAGTGATGGTCGGGTTCCGTATTAGTCCGGGTGCTCACCTCACTAGATTCGACGCATCTCTATTAATACCGAACCGACGCATCTTAAGCAGAATACCAAGTAAGGTATACCACGAGAACGACTAATATCCGTATTATCGTGTTAAAACTGACTTGCTAATACCTATAATATTAGTACTCTCTACTCTCCTACATGCATCTTTTCATGACCTCCTTGTCACATGAAATCGCATGCAAAGAATGTAAACACAACTACTTTGACGATAATACTTACTTGTCCTTAAACAACCGACGTAGCAAAATGTATAGGTTGAAAACAACAGATGTTACAGTATTTCCACCACAACAAAAGAACTAGGTTATCAGCTCACCGATTGATTAGTAAAGGTCGCTATAGTGCGGGCGGGATTGGGTGTTGACATCTATCGGATGTTGGCTTCCCAATACGTACCTCACCCCTTACTCAGAATCGACGGTTTGCGGATGTCCGAAACCATTGGCAATGAGAGTCATTCCAGGCATGAAGTGCTTAAGGGTACAAGTCTTTATCTTTAGGTCCCGTGCCCCTCAGCTTTGAGCCGGCTAGGGATCAAATTTGACTTGAACGGTTTCCGAGTTCCCATAATTGACTCGGTGGCGACTCCACAAATCGGCAAGAATTCTGTTCACTAAAAAGGTCGCCTTACCAAACGAATCGGCCTTTAAACATTTACAACCACGACTCGATCGATTCCAATTGGAAACACGAGTGCCCGCACCCGTCTAGTACAAGTCCGGATCGTCATCCGAATCGAGGTCTGAGACATCGCCCCTTACGCGAGATTGGACTGGCCCCCGACAGGGAGGGGGCCGCGTGGGTGGCCGCCGCCACACGTTGAAAAACCAGGTTGCTCAAGCGCGAGGCGCCGGGCGTTTCGGACGGACGTCCAAAAACGGGAGAGAAGTTTTGTTGATTAGTAAGTTGGGAATGGGATCCAAGGTTAGGCATGTTTGTTTGTGAAAGTACTTTTGAAGGGAAAGAGTGGAGGGAAAAAAAATTTAGAAGATTTGTGAGGTTTGAATGTTTGTTGGGTGGTGTAAGGTGCAGGTGAAGTATCACTTTTGTTGATTTGATGAGCGAAATAATAATAGTCGCCTTGCTTTCACCGATTCGGGATAAGCAATATCGGATACGACTTTCCTGAATACAACTCAATACAAACGTGAGACTCCTAGCACCAAGTGGTACTAGGGTAGAGGGAAATAAAAATAAAAAAGAAAATGATAACCAAACAAAAGAAGACTAAAACTCAACTTACTAATCGTTGTTCCTCAACAATGGCACCATTTTGACGCACCCCTATTTAGGATTGGTCGTTAACAAAGGATAGGGGATCAAACAATATTTATATTACTCACAACTAGCACAAAAACAAGTAAATGTAGTCGTGGTGAGTCGAGGTCGGTCCACGGGGAAAGCAAAAGAAAATTGAGTATTAATGATGTGTTTGGGGTCTAGTAGGGGGGTTTTAAGTCGAGTCTAACTAGAATGCGATAAATGACAAGAAATAATCAATAAGAAAAAGGTGTTAAGGGGAATCGGGGAATCAAGACGGGACACATAGACAAGGAAACAAGGAACGATGCACAATTGATTCGGAGTAAGTCACCTTTCGGTTTCTCTACCCAACATAGCTAAAACCCACTTTCATGACGAAAAAGCTAAGTCTCTAACCGAAATTACCCAAATCCCGAGTTTCCGCATATTGATTCGGGTGAATACAAGTCAACCAAATTGATTAGGTAAGGTCAACACATATACAACAGCTCCAAATTAATCCAACCAATCCAAGTGCAACCAATTTCAAGAGTCCTTAATACATGATACCCAAATCTATCCTCCCCTAACCTCCTAACAAGAATCTACTCACTAGTCATGGGTAAATTAACAAAGGCAAATAACAAGGGAATTAAGGAGAGACAATCCATGCTAACAAAAAAAGGGAAATTAATCTAATCACAATATGGAAGAAAAACAAAACCAAGAACAAAGAACAAAGACCAAAAGGAGAAATAATCAACAAAGCAAGACAAATTAAAGAAAACTATAGTGTAGAGGGAAAACTAAAGAAGAAACAAAATAGAAGAGAGAGGAAAGAAGATAATACCAACAATGGAGGAAATACTTAAAGGAAGAATATGAAGATAATAATAAATAATGAAGCTTCAAGGAACCAAACAAGAGTCTCACTACCCTTGCAAAACCCCTTTAATCTTCAATAAAAACCAAATCTTCACTCAAGGAAATAACTTGATTACCAAAGTATAGAATTAACATAAGATAAAAAGAGTTTCTAGATCTAATTTTAGAGTTTTTCTATGGAAGCTACTACTAAGATGAAGATCTAACTAATGAGCCTAAAATGAAAAATTATAAAGTAAGATTGTTCTAAGATGAAATCTAGGGTTAACTATTTATATGTATCCTTAATGGATCACTTAAACTAAAGCCCAAATCTAATTTTTGCTCCATTAGTGAGACTTTTTCCTTATGAATCTCCATATGGTGAAACTTCACCATGCGATCATTTGCCATTCACGAGCTAATACCTCTGGGTGAAACTTCACCCGGTGGTTTCACCCGGTGAACTTCTTCTCCAAATTACACAATTGGGAGCCTCCTTACCGTCTGGCGAAACTTCACCCGGTCGGTGAAAGTTTCACCCGGTCATTTCGTCCGGTGGTGGAAGTTTCCTGAAGATCTTCGGAGAGTTCGAAATATCATCGGGCGAAACTTTGCACGGTGGTATCTCATCGGGTGAAACTTCACCCAGTGGATTCCTGACCTCTTTTCATATCTCTTTCTTTGCCGTTTGATTGGATTGCTTGAACTTTTAGTTTTGTGCGTTGCTTCTCGGACGGTACTTCCCTCTCTCGTGCTTGTAGAAGCTTTGACACGCCTTTGGTTATGAATTCTACCAAAATAGATAGAAAAACTACCAAAAACACGTGAAATGTAAAAGAGAGACGCTAAAGCGAGAAAGACTAAGAATAAGGTGATAATCGCACTCTAGTCTCGCAAAACGGAGGAAAAACGGGTCTAAATGGGAAGAAAAACGGTCCAAATTTGACACACATCACTCCCACTTGAAGAACGCAACGTTGTAATCCCCTAGAAATTCTAACGCAATACAGTGGCGGAAACACTGTAGAAGTGGGATTATAACACACTGTAACTATGTCTTCATAAAATTTAAATGGTAAAGTCAAACATTAGACCTTAAATAAAATGGCCAAAATTAAAACAATCCACAAAGGGGTTTAACAATCCACAAGACAAAATTGAAAAATAATAATAAGCAGGATCCACAATGCCCGCTAGCCCACACCCGGAAACAAGCATACCTGCCATGTTAAAACATAACAGCCACAATCAGTGGGGAGCAACGCCAACGTACTCCCAGCCGTATAACAGGATTTTAAAACTGTAATTACTACTATAGAAAAATAGTAAAAATGGAAAACAGTAAAACATCATATTAAAATAAGCTTTCAGCGCAAAACCAAAATATTAAAATGGGTTCCCGAAGAAACATAAAAATATTTGCCAACCTGCAAACCAATTTATATCGATAACAATAGAAATATTCAAAATGGCGTTATGGATAGGATTAATGCAGAATCGAGACTTTCACTAGGACAATACTAAACTAGCTTCGAGAACTTAGTCAAAACAAATCAGACTTCGGTCTCTAACTAGGCAACTCAACTATAACAGGACTGCGTGCAGCGAGGTCCTGGCTTAAGTAATGTACACCCCTCCTGGACACCAACCGTAATCCAGTTCAACCCGACGACAACTTACCCAATGAGATATCTAAGTTTAAGGTCAAAATATACACACTTCTGAACACAAACCATGCTCAGTTCAACGACCAATGTGTCTCAACATAGACTATAGTTGATGACAAAACGTACATCCCAGACTATATTACTCTAAACCCACACTTTTCCTTATCCCATAACTCCAAAACAATCCATTATCGATATTTAAAAGATGTATTCAATTTAAACAATAAGAGAACAAAAGGAAAAGGAATCACTTTCCAAAAGATGAAACTTTCTATTTTAGGGAACTTCTATTTTTAGAAACTTACTAAAAATAACATCATATCGAAATAGCAAAATATTAGTTTATACTAATACAAAAATTTTAGTAAACGATATAGATTTATAAAACTAGTACTTTCGGCCTTAACGATATTACTTATCAAAGTGAGAGTATTTAGATTTATGAAATTATTGAATAACCATACAAGTGTTTACAAAATAATTAAAAATGTCTTAACACTTTAGTACTATTAATTAAGGTGTTTTCAAAATTTATAAAACTAAAATTCCCTAATAATTATTAGTTACGACCATACGATTATAAATAGGATTTTACGGCAAACGCCCAATTAAATCTTTTAACGTCTTTTATTTAATTAAACCATTGAATATATTAAGAATATGTTAAGGGATGATTTAACTCTTAAAGTTTCAGATTTAAATATTTTCAAAATGGCTGGAAAAATAATTCTTTTAGGTAAGACAAAGCATTTTAACGATAAATCACAATTTGTCCAAAAATCAATACTTATTAATTAAAGATTTTAATAAATAGTACAAAAATTACGTAAAATAACAAAAATAAATTTATGGACATTCTATCCAGAAAAGAAAATTCTCCAGAATCCTAAAACTCGGTTTTTAAAGCGTTTTCTGGTTAATCGTCTAATCTCGACAATAACGATTAATAAAAATAGTAATTACAAAACGATTTAAGTATTAATATCCAAAAATTATTATTAAACTTAAAAATCATGATTTTCCAGAAAATACTATTTTTCCAGATGTCCAAAAATTCCAGATTTAATAAATCCCGTTAAAACCGTCTTTTAAACCCGTTTTCACAATTAACGATTCCATTAATAAAACTTATCGTTCCCAACATTTTATTAAGGCACTAAAAATCATAAAAATACATTTTATTATGAAATCATCAGAATCACACTTTTTTCCAGATTTAAACCAAAGACCAGAATTCGAGAATTTAAACGACAAACACGGTTTTAACGATAAACGATGATTTAAAGTGATTAATTAATTCATCCACTTAACAATTCCAAAAAATTATGAAAAAAATTCTATTTCATCAGAAAGTTTCACCACGTCCAAAATAAGATTAAAATAAAATGTTTAAGTACTAGAACTAAAAATTGGCTTTTAATCGTTTTTGTCCGTAAACGGTAATAATTCAATAATCGATAACTAAAATATCAGAAAAATACTAAATTATTAAAAATCATCAAAATCATCATTTTTACAGAATATAAACATATATTACATGTTTAGGCCGAATAATATGATTTTACAAATTAATATGACGATTTAATCGTTAATCTCGTAAAAGCGATAAAAATACCGAAACATGCAAATTTTCAACTTTTAAAATTTTTCCAGATTTTGTGACATACATATATTGTCAAAATAAAACATAAAAATTTATACATGCAAATACACAATTAAAATCATGAAATACCGAGTAACATCGACGTTACCTCTAATCCAAGTCTGAATCGATTATATATTCGTCGGTCTCGGGATCGACCACAAATCCTACCAAACACGAAAATCATGGAAGAAAAATACCATGAGAAAAACTAATAAAATCAAGGTGAATAATGATCGAAAACAACATCGATTATTACCTTAACGAAGAATCGGAAAAAGGACGAATTTGACGATGAATTTGAGACGATTAAGGATCGAATTGAAGAAAAAATATTCCTAGAGAGGGAGGGAGAGTCACGGCCAGAATGGAGGAGCAAGAAGACCTTTTTTTTCTTATGTTAAAAGTGAATAAAAGAAGTAAGAAAATGGATGGTTTTGACAAAAATGAATGACATTAAAATGTAGATGAAAACGAGGAAAAATTAGCCACAAAACAGCCGACCAAAGTAAGTGAGGGGGAGTATGGAGAGTTTTGATAATAATGCATCAATGAATGAAAAGAAATAATCTTACGTTTACGTTTTAACGTGATAAAATGAAACGTATTAATAAAACGTAGTTAAATTATGACAAGAAGCTTTGTCAGTCCAAAATGTGAGGAAATGATCTCAAATAATTTATAAGTTGATAAAAAGTATAATCGTAAAATAGTTAAAAGCATTTCAAAGTAATTCGAGTAAACCTCGCGTAAGAAAATAATTTTTCGCGAAGCTTCGTAATAATATCATTAACGACTAAATTTTTGTACATAAAAATATTTACTAGTTGAAAATATTATATAAACGTATTCAAACATTTTTAGGAAAAGGAATAACTTAAATCCGAGTTTAAAAACGTCAATTCAAAGAGAAATAGAATTCCTTGCGGAAAATTAATTAGTTTACGAAGAAAACCAAATAAATGGATTTAAAAAGAATTATAATCTTTAAAATTAAAAATAAAAATCATTAAACTCAAAAGTTAAAATAGAGCTTAGTAAAATGATGAAATATGAGGCCGAAAAGTTACAGAGTTAAGATGGAGTCCTAACGGAAAGAATAAAAATGCTTAGAAAAATAGCGGGTGTTACAATTTTTCCCACTAAAAGAAAGTTTCGTCCTCGAAACTAAGAATAAGCACAAAGGAAACAAGATTACCCCACTCGAAAACATGAGGACACAAATTTCGCATAAAAATTTTGCTGTAAAAGAAAAGTTTACAACTTTCAAAGTGATATGAAATCAAATGCAAATATTTATTTCGAAAGGAATTTGGACTAAGCTGCCCAGAGTTTAAAATCTTTTAATTAGTGAAATCGTAAAGTAAAGTTATTTGATAAAATAATGACGTCAAATAACATTTGTAAACAAACTCGAAGGAAATAGGATAACCAAAATATTTTCAAAATGAAAGAAAAATATTTTGATTAAGAAATTCGATTATATTCCTTTTCTGATGAAACAAAATTTAGTTATGAGAAATCAAAAGTAGTCAGTAAAAATCGAACCAGACGTCAAATATTTTCAATAACAAATTCAAAAGTGCACCAACAATAAAACGGAAACTAATTTCAAAATGTTAAAATTTTGGAAATGTTATCAAAGTAATTGTGAAAGTTTTCAAAAATGTTATCAAATTTGAACATACAAAATAATTTCGACAATGTTAAAACGTTTTATGTCATAATCATATAGAAATTGAAGTTTTTGGAAAAATGAAAGTCTTCATAAAATTCCGATCGCTTGAAAATCAAAAATTGAAATAATTTCGTAATAATTTAAAATAAATTATTATGGCATTTTGAAACAGATCTAAATATAAATATCAACCAAAGATAAAACAAAAGTGAAGTATAAAGTTCTTAAATTATAATTCGTAAATATTTTTCACGATATCCGAAAAGTTTAAGTTTGTCAAACTTTTTACAAAATGGGGATTTTCACAACTAGTAATTATAACTCAAAATGTTAAAATTTTACGATAATCCATTTTTTTTAAACTAGTCAAACTTTTTATAAAATAGGAAGTTCGAAAAATGGTTAACGGATAAATAGAACAAGGATAAACAATAAATTAAAATAAGAGTTTTCAAAATCGATAAAGGTCAAAGGGATTGGCAGCAGTTACGGTAACATAGTTCGAGAGAAGCAGAAAGAAGGACGAAGTTGAGAGTCAAACAGACCTCTCGAGGATATAGAAGAAATTAACCATCTCGAGATTCCTAGCACGACTCTCACAAACACGGGTTCCTAATTGGCCCATCAAAAAACGCTAAGTCCAATATCGGTACACGGTGGTCCTACTCAATCTACAGCCTCCAAAATTATCAACTGCCATAGCCTCCAAAATTAAGTCTTACATACTTATATAATATTTCAATTAGTAAGGTAAAAATCCACAAATGATTTAGACAAATCTATTAATTAAGATTCCAACGGTTATCAAAATATACCCATACTTGTAATCACTAAGGCTCATAAAGTCAAAACTCAAAAGGTCTAAACTCGAGGTATACTTCAAATTTCTCGAGTAAGGAACACTAAATAAAATCCACCAATTCACAATGTCCGGACACGAAAACTTCAAAATGATCATCAACATATTTTTTTAACATCATCAATAAACAGAGGTTAGTAAAGTACGCTAAACCTTAAACACACTCAGCCTAACATGTAACGACAGATACTCACATCTTGAAACACGTCATTCGACTAAGGTTTCAAAGAATTCCATCAAATTTCATATCGTAAAAGTGAAACCACTAAAATATTTGTTAACTCAACGAAGCAACAATTTCGTTTGTCTAAGGGTTCTGAACTGTAAATCCAACAAGGTGATTGACCTTAAAGTATTTCTCAAAACAACGCGATAGATTCAACCTCTAATTGTGCAAGATGTTTCTCTTCTTCAAGGTTAACAACAATTTATCCAAGTTAGATCACTCAACTCCAAAGTTCATAAATTACAACCTTAAACCATGAGCAACGACCTAATCCTCAATAAACACGGGAAATCTATGTCCACAAAAATATCTAACGACATTAATGAAAACCTTAAATGGTACCACAACACTCAGGCTAACATTTTAAACGATACTCCATGATCCCAAATATTCACGATGCATCCGTCAAATAAGCATCAGGTAAGAATCCCAAACTAATATTATCAGTTACACTTAGTTCGGTTCTTGGTTAGGTACTAGGTAACCATTAAAATATAATAAACTCATACTACTTCAATAGATTATTCAACTTTAAGTCCTCCAAATAATCAAGTAACCTATAACCCAAGGTTCAAAATCTTAAGTACCAACCTAATTCCATTAATCGACAATTTATCAATCAAATCGATCCTCAAAAGCTTACTAAGATAGATAACAAGGTATAACTCACAATCCTCAAACCACGTAACAAGGGTTGACCAAACCTCAAACATCTATAACTTTTCACGGGTTCACTAAGACAAAATTCGGTCAAACCAAAGAATCTCAAGAGAAAGATGCTAGAGTAGAAGAATATAACAAGGATTCACCAAGCGGATGAAGAAGAGAATATAAAAGAGAAGAATTAGAAGAAATAGAGGAAGGAAGAAAAGAGTCGATCACCCTATATTACTAAGTTCTTGAACCAGAGGAGAATCTTCGGGCCTCCAGAGTTCACGAGGGGATCCAAATGGATTACTTCATCTTCTTGTAGAGGAACGAGCACGCAAGTCATGGGTCGCTCCATCCGGATCTACTGCGACATCATGGAAGAGGAATCTACTCTTGATCATCTTGCCTGTAGCTTAAGTAAACTGAACCGGAGCTAAAAGTCATCATCGACATCTTTCTTGGAGCACCAAGTTGTCAACTCGAGTCAGCAGGCGTTGAGAGTGCTATGTAGGTCCCGTCCCAATTTGGAGCAGCATCATGTCAACATCTTGTCCACTCATCATCTTCTTTGACATATAAAACAAATATTCAATGATAATCATTGAGTTTCAGGAACAAGAAAAACTAAACAAGTAAGTCCTTATTTGTTTCTACCCATTCCTGGTAATAATTTTTTTTTACTGTTTAGATAATTTACTGGTATTTTCCCTAATTTCAGGTGTAAGCGTTGGGAGCAGTGATGCTCTGATACCAACTGTAATCCTCTAGAAATTCTAACGCAATACAGTGGCGGAAACACTGTAGAAGTGAGATTATAACACACTGTAATTATGTCTTGATAAAATTTAAATGATAAAGTCAAACATTAGGCCTTAAATAAAATGGCCAAAATTAAAACAATCCACAAATGGGTTTAACAATCAACAAGACAAAATTGTAAAATAATAATAAGCAGGATCCACAATGCCCGCTAGCCGACACCCGGAAACAAGCATACCTTCCATGTTAAAACATAACAGCCACAATAAGTGGGGAGCCACGCCAACGTTCTCCCAACCGTATAACAGGATTTTAAAACTGTAATTACTACAATAGAAAAATAGTAAAAATGGAAAACAGTAAAACATCATATTAAAATAAGCTTTCAGCGCAAAACCAAAATATTAAAATGGGTTCCCGAAGAAACATAAAAATATTTGCCAACCTGCAAAACCAATTTATATCGATAACAATAGAAATATTCAAAATGGTGTTATGGATAGGATTAATGCAGATCTAGACTTTCACTAGGACAATACTAAACTAGCTTCGAGAAATTAGTCGAAACAAATAAGACTTCGGTCTCTAACTAGGCAACTCAACTATAACAGGACTGCGTGCAGCGAGGTCCTGGCTTAAGTAATGTACACCTCTCCTGGACACCAACCGTAATCCAGTTCAACCCGACGACAACTTACCCAATGCGATATCTAAGTTTAAGGTCAAAATATACACACTCCTGAACACAAACCATGCTCCGTTCAACGAGCAATGTGTCTCAACATAGACACACCAACTTTATAGTTGATGGCAAAACGTACATCCCAGACTATATTACTCTAAACCCACACTTTTACTTATCCCATAACTCCAAAACAATCCATTATCGATATTTAAAAGATGTATTCAATTTAAACAATAAGAGAACAAAAGGAAAAGGAATCACTTTCCAAAAGAGGAAACTGTCGATTTTAGGAAACTTCTATTTTTAGAAACTTACTAAAAATAGCATCATATCAAAATAGCAAAATATTAGTTTATACTAATACAACATTTTTAGTAAGCGATATAGATTAAAATTAGTACTTTCGGCCTTAACGATATTACTTATCAAAGTGAGAGTATTTAGATTTATGAAATTATTGAAAAACCATACAAGTGCTTACAAAATAATTAAAAATGTCTTAACACTTTAGTACTACTAATTAGGGTGTTTCCAAAATTTATAAAACTAAAATTCCCTAATTATTACTAGTTACGACCATACGATTATAAATAGGATTTTACGGTAAACGCCCAATTAAATCATTTAACGTCTTTTATTTAATTAAACCATTGAATATATTTAGAATATGTTAAGGGATGATTTAACTCTTAAAGTTTCAGATTTAAATATTTTCAAAATAGCTGGAAAAATAATTCCTTTAGGTAAGACGAAGCATTTTAACGATAAATCACAATTTGTCCAAAAATCAATACTTATTAATTAAAGATTTTAATAAATAGTACAAAAATTACGTAAAATAGCTAAAATATATTTATGGACATTCTGTCCAGAAAAGAAAATTCTCCAGAATCCTAATACTCGGTTTTTAAAGCGTTTTCTCGTTAATCGTCTAATCTCGACAATAACGATTAATAAAAATAGTAATTACAAAACGATTTAAGTATTAATATCCAAAAATTATTATTAAACTTAAAAATCATGATTTTCCAGAAAATACTATTTTTCCAGATGTCCAAAGATTCCAGATTTAATAAATCCCGTTAAAACCGTCTTTTAAACCCGTTTTCACAATTAACGATTCCATTAATAAAACTTATCGTTCCCAACATTTTATTAAGGCACTAAAAATCATAAAAATACATTTTATTATGAAATCATCAGAATCACATTTTTTTCCAGATTTAAACCAAAGACCAGAATTCGAGAATTTAAACGACAAACACGGTTTTAACGATAAACGATGATTTAAAGTGATTAATTAATTCATCCACTTAACAATTCCGAAAAATTGTTAAGTAAATTATATATCATTAGAAAGTTTCACCACGTCAAAAATAAGATAAAAATAAAATGTTTAAGTACTAGAACTAAAAATCGGCTTTTAATCGTTTTTGTCCGTAAACGGTAATAATTCAATAATCGATAACTAAAATATCAGAAAAATACTAAATTATTAAAAATAATCAAAATCATCATTTTTACAGAATATAAACATATATTACATGTTTAGGCCGAATATTACGATTTTACAAATTAATATGACGATTTAATCGTTAATCTCGTAAAAGCGATAAAAATACCGAAACATGCAAATTTTCAACTTTTAAAATTTTTCCAGATTTTGTGACATACATATATTGTCAAAATAAAACATAAAAATATATACATGCAAATACACAATTAAAATCATGAAATACAGAGTAACATCGACGTTACCTCTAATCCAAGTCTGAATCGATTATATATTCGTCGGCCTCGGGATCGACCACAAATCCTACCAAACATGAAAATCATGGCAGAAAAATACCATGAGAAAAACTAATAAAATCAAGGTGAATAATGATCGAAAACAACATCGATTATTACCTTAACGAAGAATCGGAAAAAGGACGAATTTGACGATGAATTTGAGACGATTAAGGCTCGAATTGAAGCAAAAATATTCCTAGAGAGGGAGGGAAAGTCACGGCCAGAATGGAGGAGCAAGAAGACCTTTTTTTTCTTATGTTAAAAGTGAATAAAAGATGTAAGAAAATGGATGGTTTTGACAAAAATGAATGACATTAAAATGTAGATGAAAACTAGGAAAAATTAGCCACAAAACAGCCGGCCAATGTAAGTGATGGGGAGTATGAAGAGTTTTGATAATAATGCATCAATGAATGAAAAGAAATAATCTTACGTTTACATTTTAACGTGATAAAATGAAACGTATTAATAAAACGTAGTTAAATTGTGACAAGAAGCTTTGTCGGTCCAAAATGTGAGGAAATGATCTCAAATAGTTTATAAGTTGATGAAAAGTATAATCGTAAAATAGTTAAAAGCATTTCAAAGTAATTCGAGTAAACCTCGCGTAAGAAAATAATTATTTGCGAAGTTTCGTAATAATATCATTAACGACTAAATTTTTTAAATAAAAATATTTACTAGTTGAAAATATTATATAAACGTATTCGAACATTTTTAGGAAAAGGAATAACTTAAATCCGAGTTTTAAAACGTCAATTCGAAGAGAAATAGAATTCCTTGCGGAAAATTAATTAGTTTACGAAGAAAACCAAATAAATGGATTTAAAAAGAATTATAATCTTTAAAATTAAAAATAAAAATCATTAAACTCAAAAGTTAAAATAGAGCTTAGTAAAATGATGAAATATGAGGCCGAAAAGTGACAGAGTTAAGGCGGAGTCCTAACCGAAAGAATAAAAATGCTTAGAAAAATAGCGGGTGTTACAACGTTCTCGTTGCGCCTGGCAGCATAACCGCTAACCCATAATCCACCCTCACTAGGTGCAACCCACACAGTCGCAGACTTGCTCTGATACCATTTGTAACTCCTCGGCCTAAACTTGGACAAAAAATAATGTTAGGCGCGGTAGCTCACTAGGCTCTATACTGATCCCGCAGATCAACATGAATAATCCTTTCCTTCACATTTTGTCCTCACTCATGCGCATCCCGACGCTTAACTGTGGAGTTCTTTTTGCATGGAGAAACAGAAAAGAAAGTGCACTTTGTTGATATGAGTAGTACTTTCAATCTCTTTAAGCACTAGTCATTTAAGCTCATAAATAGCACATCTTCAACTAACATGAGGTGTTTCAACTAGTGCTGAATCCATGTGTTGCCGGGTTGCTAATGTTATTTCCGAATCATGTTGGCTACGCAACCTTCGTGTTGAGATCCAACATAATATTCCTCAACAACTTGGGGGACGATATCAAAAAACCCCTAATGCCGCTCTCTAGGCGACTCTAGAGCGATCTTCATGGCACGTAATTCAGCGAAGAAGACAGTGAACAAGAACAAGAACAATGGAAGCAATACTAAGGAGGGCTCACCAGGCTCTAGTGCACTGGGTGAACGTGGAAAAACTAAGAAACAACAAGGCTCTAATGTAGAAGAAGAGGCACGTACTCGACCATGCATGAAATACATTGGATTCCTGGCCTAAAATTTGATAAGACCATAACTGAGAAGGAAGATGGATGTGGTGGCATTTGTATTACACAAAGAGGCCCTAAGAAGTCTATTATAGAAGTGCCAATAGAGGAGACAGAGAATTTGTTACAGTTTACAGAAGAGGACACCAAGGAAGAGATTATATATTGGTCTACAACTGTGTATTGCTACGTCCTTGGACTAACCCTCCTTATTAAGAGGTCCTGAAGGGGTAAGTACAACATTTGTGAGGTAAACATGGTATTGATAAGGTGTCGTTCTTGCCTAATGGAGTCTTTCTGGTTAGGTTTAAAGAGGCTATTGCTAGGGATACCATCATCCAAGCATGTTACCACATGTTTGACAACAGAGCTTTGATTGTCGAGCCTTGGCAACAAAACTTGGAGCTTTTTAAGGAGGATATTAAGAAGGTACCTTCATGAGTAAGGTTTCATGATCTTTCCCTGAAATACTGGGGTTTGTGCCTACAAAAAATTGTTGGATTGACAGGTACATATCTAAAGTCTGACCCTTTTGCAACAGACAAGACAAGGCTAGGCTAAGCCAGGGTTTTTCTAAAACTAACAGGAGGCCTTGACTTGAAGGAGCAGGTACAATTTAAGAATGAGAATGAGGGTGTTGAATATATATTAGAAATGAATATGAATGGAAACCCATTTTTTGCACTAAATGTAAGGTGTAAACTGTAGGAGGGGAAAGCCGGAGGCTAAACCTGGTCAAGCCAGGCTTTGGCACCCCAAGGCAAAGAACCAGCTGCAGAAGCAGCCTCAGGTGGTTCAGCCACAACAAAAACATCTGAGACTTGTGGACAGGTCTAGGCATGCTAGTAAATCCCCTATCAGAGATAATTCTCAGATTGGGGAGAAAACCAATACTGAAGCATTGAAGAACTCTTTGGGCTAGCTCTTGTGTTCCCCGAAATTGTTCATGCTACACAAGGTGCTTTTGTCCAAGGAAGATCCATTATTGAGAATGTTTTAATTTGTCAAGGTTTAATGCAAATGTACTTTAGGAAGCAGGTCTCACCTAGGAGCTTATTCAAGCTTGACCTTCAAAAAGCCTGTGATACTGTGAAATGGACTTTCCTGGAACAAATGTTGCTTGCTCTCTCTTTTCCACCACAGTTTATACAGCTTATTATGCAATGTATCACCACAACTTCTTATACTCTAGTGCTTAATAGCAGCTCTTTTGGTTACTTCCCTGGCAAGAGGAGGCTTAGATAAAGGGATCTTATTTCCCCTTTGCTCTTTACTCTATGTATGGAGTACCTCAGTAGAACCCTGCTTATGCAACAGATTGATGGTCCCTCTCCTATCATCCAAAGTGCAAAGACCTGAAGCTTACACACCTGCTGTTTGTAGATGATATATTGCTATTTTGCAAAGGGCAGGCATTGTCCATAATGCTTCTCGATCATGAGGGTTTTCTCTAAATTCTCTAAGGCAATTGGCCTCTATATTGACAAAGCAAAGTCGGAAGTCTATTATAATGGGATCAGTGAAGTTCTGAAGAAGGACTATCATGGTACAGGTATACGAGAAGGCACCCTACATTCTAGGTACTTAGAGGGGCCTATACAGGCTGGCATAATCAACAGGGAGCAATGCAATATTATCCTTTCTTAGAAGCTAGTATCTACAATTAGGAACTTGGGGACAAGAAAGCTTTCTTACGCAGGATGGGTGACCCTCATTACTTCTATTTTGAACACTCTTTGTAACACCCGCTATTTTTCTAGCATTTTTATCATTTCCGTTATGACTTCGTCATAACTCTGTCACATTTTGGCCTTATGTTTCATCATTATTCCAAGCTCTATTTTCATTTTTGAGTCTAATGGTATTTATTTTTATTTTGAAAGATTTTAATTCTTTTAAATCTATTTATTTGATTTTCTTCGTAAACTAATTATTTTTCTGCGAGGAATTCTACTTCTCTACGAATTAACGTTTTTAAACTCTGATTTAAGCTATTCCTTTTCCTACAAATGTCTAGATATATTTATATAATATTTTCAACTGAGAAATATTTTATTTACGAAAATTTATCCTTTAATGATTTTATTACGAAGTTTTGTAAATAATTATTTTCGAATGCGCGGTTTACTCGAATTGCTTTGAAATGCTTTTAATAATTTTATGATCCTTATTTTTATCAACCTACAACTAAAAAGAGACCTTCTTGGACCGTGACACCATGTAGTAAAACATTTGATTACAACTTTTATTTACATAACACTTTATGTTTAAACTTTAAGTAAAAAGATATTTTTCTCTTTAATTGATTTATATGCTTAAATTACAAACTTTTCATGCTACCATCACATTCATTTTGGCTGAAATTTTAAGACTACATTCACATTGTTTTTATCAATAATTTTAATGCTTCATTCATCCACCATCCTTTCATATTTTTCTTATTCATTTTTACATCAATTTTATTTTAACAAAAACCTCTTCTTTCCCTCTTTTTGGCTGGTGTTCCTGCCCATTTTCAGCAGCCATTTTCATCCATAATCAAGCTTTGATCGTCGTATTTTCATCTTCTAAATTATCGATTTTCTTTTCCCTTCGTTAAGGTAATAATCGATGTTATTTCTGATCGTTATTTACCTTGATTCTTTTAGTTTTCTCATGGTATTTTTGTACCATGTATGTCATGTGAATTAGGATTCTTGGTTGATCCCGAAGCCGACGAATTTATAATCAACTCGGATTTGGGTTAGAGGTAACGTCGATGTTGCTCGGTAGTTCATGATTTTAATTGAGTATTTGCATGTATATATTTTTATATTTTATTTTTGACAATATATGTATGTCTTATAATCTGGAAAAATTTTAAAAGTTGAAAATTGCATGTTTCGGTATTTTTATCGCTTTTACGATATTAACGATTAAATTGTTATATTAATTTGTAAAATCATAATATTCGGCCTAAACATGTAATATATGTTTATATTCTGGAAAAATGTTGTTTTTGATGATTTTTAATAATTTAGTATTTTTCTGATATTTTAGTTATCGATTATTGAATTATTACCGTTTACGGACAAAAACGATTAAAAGACGATTTTTAGTTCTAGTACTTAAACATTTTATTTTAATCTGATTTTTGACGTGGTGAAACTTTATGGTGAAATAGAATTTTCTGATTTTTTTCATAATTTTTAGGAATTGTTAAGTGGATGAATTAATTAATCACTTTAAATAATCATTTATCGTTAAAACCGCGTTTGTCGTTTAAATTCTCGATTTCTGGTCCTATGATTAAATCTGGAAAAAAAAATGTGAATCTGATGATTTCTTAATAACATGTAATTTTATGATTTTTAGTGCTTTAACAAAATGTTACGACGATAAGTTTTATTAATGGAATCGTTAATTGTGAAAACGGGTTTTAAATGACGGTTTTATTGGAATTTGGTAAATCTGGAACTTTGGAAAATCTGGAAAATTAGTATATTCTGGAAAATGATGATTTTTAAGTTTAATAATAATTTTTGAACATTAATACTTAAATCGTTTTGTAATTACTATTTTTATTAATCGTTATTGTCGAGATTAGATGATTAACGAGAAAACGCTTTAAAAACCGTATTTTAGAATTCTGGAAAGTTTTCTTTTCTGGACAGAATGTCCATAAATATTTTTTACCTATTTTACGTAATTGTTGTACTATTTATTAAAGTCTTTAATTAATAAGTATTGATTTTTGGACGAATTATGATTTATCGTTAAAATGCTTCATCTTACCCAAAAGAATTATTTTTCCAGCCATTTTGAAAGTATTTAAATCTGAAACTTTGTGAGTTAAATCATTCCTTAACATACTCTAAATATATTCAATGGTTTAATTAAATAAAAGACGTTAAAAGATTTATTTTGACATTTGACGTAAAATCCTATTTATAATCGTATTGTCGAAACTAATAATAATTAGAGAATTCTAGCTTTGTAACTTTTGAAAACACCCTAATTAGTAGTATTTAAAATGTTTAAGACATTTCTAACTTGTATGACCTTCCAATGATTTCATTAACTCAAATGTTCTCGTTTTAAGAAGTAATATCGTTAAGGCCGAAAGTACTAGTTTTATAAATCTATATCGTTTACTAAAAATGTGTTATTAGTATGAACTAATATTTTTTCTATTTTGATATGATGCTTGTACAGTAGATAAAAATATTATTAGAAATGGGTAGAAACAAATAAGGACTTAACTGTTAGGATTATTTGTTCTTGTAACTCAATGACTAGCATTGAATATTTGTTTCTTTTATCGAGAAGAAGATAAAAGAGCAAGATGCTGATATGCTGCTCCAGATCGGGACAAGACCTGCTTAGAACTCTCAACGCCTGCTGACTCGAGTGGACAACTTGGTGCTCCAAGAAAGATGTCGATGGTGACTTTTCAGCTCCGGTTTAGTTTGCTCAAGCTACAGGTTAGATGATCAAGAGTAGATCCCTGTTCTGTGACGTTGCAGTGGTAGATCCAGATGGAGCGACCCAAGACTTGTGTGCTCGTTCCTCTACAAGAAGATGAAGTAATCCTTTTTGTTCCCTCGTGAACTCTGGAGGATTGAAGATTCTCCTTTGGTTCAAGAACTCAGTAATATAGGATCATCGATTCTTTTCTTCCTTCCTCTATTTCTTCCAATTCTTGTCTTATATATTCTCATCTTCATTCTCTTGGTGAATCCTTGTTCTATTCTTCTATTCTACCATCTTTCTCTTGAGATTCTTTGGTTAGTCCGGATTCTGACTTAGTGAACCCGTGTTATAGATGTTTGAGGTTTAGTAAACCCTTGTTACCTGGTTTGAGGATTTTGAGTCTGCCCTACTTTCTAAGCAAGTAAGAAATTCTTGAGGATTAATTTGAATAGCAAAATTTTGCTTGATGGAATTAGGATGATACTTTAGGCACTCAACCTTGGGTTATAGGTTACCTTGATTGTTTTGGGGTACTTAGAGTTGGATATATTTGGGAGTAGTAAGAGAGTATGTCATATTTGATGGATACCTAGTACCTAACCTAGAACCAAACTAAGGGTAACTGATAATATTACTTTGGATTCTTTACCTAATGCTTATTTAATGGATGCATCACGAATATTTGGGATCATAGAGTATTGTTTAAGGTGTTAGACTGAGTGTTGTGGTACCATTGAAGGTTTTCATTAATGTCGTTAGAAATTTTGGTTGACATAGATTACCTGTATTTCTTAAGGATTAGATCGTTGATCGTCATTTAAGGTTGTAACCTATGAACTTTGGGGTTGAGTGATCTAACTTGGGATAAATTGTTGTTGTCCCTAGAGAAGAGAACTATCTTGCACAATCACAGTTTGGTTTTATTGTGCTGTTTTGAGGAATATTATAATACAGATCATCTTATTGGGACTGTTATAACCTTAGACCAACGAGATTGTGGCTTCGTTGATTTAATAAATATTTTGGTGGTTTCGCTGATACAATATGAAATTTGGTGGAATTTTTTATAAACCTTAGCCCAATGACGTGTTTGAAGATGTGAGTGTTTGCGCCATTACCTATAGGTTTGAGCATATTTGAGGATTTGTTATACTTTCCCCCAACTTCTTTACTTGTGGCATTATAAACATGTTGGTAATCATTTTGAGGATTCTGTGCCCAAGCATTGTTATATTGGTGGACCTTGTTTAATGTTCCTTACTCGAGAAATTTGGAGCATACCTCGAGTTCAAACCTTATGAGTTTTGAAATTAGGAGCCTTATCGATCAAGGGTTTGGGTATGTTTTGTTAACCGTTGGAATCTTAATTGTGGATTTGATTCTAAAGCATTTGTGGATTAGTATCGTGTCGCTTGAATGATTGGATAGTCACGTAAGACATTTTTGGAGATAGTGACCGAGTAGTACCACCTAGTGCCTAATATTGGACTTAACGTTATTTGATGGAAATTAGGGACCCGGGTTGTGGGAGTCGTACCGGGAATCTCGAGATGGTTAATTTAATTCTTCAATCCTTGAGAGTTCTATTTGACTCTCAAATTCGTCCTCCCCTTAGCTTCTCTTGAATCCCGCTTCTTCTTCTTCTGCCAATCCCTTTAACCTTTATCGATTTTGAAAACTCTTATTTTAATTTATTGTTTATCCTTGTTCTATTTATCCGTTAACCATTTTTCGAACTTCCTATTTTATAAAAAGTTTGACTAGTTTAAAAAAAATGGATTATCGTAAAATTTTAACATTTTGAGTTATAATTACTAGTTGTGAAAATCCCCATTTTGTAAAAAGTTTGACAAACTTAAACTTTTCGGATATCGTGAAAAATATTTTTGAATTATAATTTAAGAACTTTATACTTCACTTTTGTTTATCTTTGGTTGATATTTATATTTAGATCTGTTACAAGATGCCTTAATGATTTATTTTAAATTATTACGAAATTATTTCAATTTTTTTATTTTCAAGCGATCGGAATTTTATAAAGACTTTCATATTTCCAAAGACTTCGATTTCTATATGATTATGACATAAAACGTTTTAACATTGTCGAAATTATTTTGTGTGTTCAAATTTGATAACATTTTTGAAAACTTTCACAATTACTTTGACAACATTTCCGAAATTTTAACATTTTGAAATTAGTTTCCGTTTTATTGTTGGTGGACTTTTGAATCTGTTATTGGAAATTTTTGACGACTGGTTTGATTTTTACTAACTATAAATTTTGATTCCTCCAAACAGAGTTTTGTTTCATCATAAAAAGAATTATTATGAAATTTCTTAAGCAAAAATTGTTTTACTTTTGTTTTGAAAATGTTTTGGTTACCCAATTTTCTCCGAGTTCATTTACACATATTATTTGAGGTCGATATTTTATCAAATAACTTTACTTTATGATTTCATTAATTTAAAATATTTTAATCTTCTTGGATTAAATATTTGCATTCGAATTCGAATCACTTCGAAAGTTGTAAAATTTTCTTTTAAAATAAAGTTTTTCACAAATTGGTATCCCCATCTTTTCGAGTAGGGTAATCTTGATTTCTTTCTGCTTATTCTTAGTTTCGAGGACGAAACTTTCTTTTAGTGGGGAGGATTGTAACACCCGCTATTTTTCTAGCATTTTTATCATTTCCGTTATGACTTCGTCATAACTCTGTCACATTTCGGCCTTATGTTTCATCATTATTCCAAGCTCTATTTTCATTTTTGAGTCTAATGGTATTTATTTTTATTTTGAAAGATTTTAATTCTTTTAAATCTATTTATTTGATTTTCTTCGTAAACTAATTATTTTTCTGCGAGGAATTCTACTTCTCTACGAATTAACGTTTTTAAACTCTGATTTAAGCTATTCCTTTTTCTACAAATGTCTAGATATATTTATATAATATTTTCAACTGAGAAATATTTTATTTACGAAAATTTATCCTTTAATGATTTTATTACGAAGTTTCGTAAATAATTATTTTCGAATGCGCGGTTTACTCGAATTGCTTTGAAATGCTTTTAATAATTTTATGATCCTTATTTTTATCAACCTACAACTAAAAAGAGACCTTTTTGGACCGTGACACCATGTAGTAAAACATTTGATTACAACTTTTATTTACATAACACTTTATGTTTAAACTTTAAGTAAAAAGATATTTTTCTCTTTAATTGATTTACATGCTTAAATTACAAACTTTTCATGCTACCATCACATTCATTTTGGCTGAAATTTTAAGACTACATTCACATTGTTTTTATCAATTTTAATGCTTCATTTATCCACCATCCTTTTATATTTTTCTTATTCATTTTTACATCAATTTTATTTTAACAAAAACCTCTTCTTTCTCCCTCTTTTTGGCTGGTGTTCCTGCCCATTTTCAGCAGCCATTTTCATCCATAATCAAGCTTTGATCGTCGTATTTTCATCTTCTAAATTATCGATTTTCTTTTCCCTTCGTTAAGGTAATAATCGATGTTATTTCTGATCGTTATTTACCTTGATTCTTTTAGTTTTCTCATGGTATTTTTGTACCATGTATGTCATGTGAATTAGGATTCTTGGTTGATCCCGAAGCCGACGAATTTATAATCAACTCGGATTTGGGTTAGAGGTAACGTCGATGTTGCTCGGTAGTTCATGATTTTAATTGAGTATTTGCATGTATATATTTTTATATTTTATTTTTGACAATATATGTATGTCTTATAATCTGGAAAATTTTTAAAAGTTGAAAATTTGCATGTTTCGGTATTTTTATCGCTTTTACGAGATTAACGATTAAATTGTTATATTAATTTGTAAAATCATAATATTCGGCCTAAACATGTAATATATGTTTATATTCTGGAAAAATGTTGTTTTTGATGATTTTTAATAATTTAGTATTTTTCTGATATTTTAGTTATCGATTATTGAATTATTACCGTTTACGGACAAAAACGATTAAAAGCCGATTTTTAGTTCTAGTACTTAAACATTTTATTTTAATCTGATTTTTGACGTGGTGAAACTTTATGGTGAAATAGAATTTTCTGATGTTTTTCATAATTTTTAGGAATTGTTAAGTGGATGAATTAATTAATCACTTTAAATAATCATTTATCGTTAAAACCGCGTTTGTCGTTTAAATTCTCGATTTATGGTCCTATGATTAAATCTGGAAAAAAAAATGTGAATCTGATGATTTCTTAATAACATGTAATTTTATGATTTTTAGTGCTTTAACAAAATGTTACGACGATAAGTTTTATTAATGGAATCGTTAATTGTGAAAACGGGTTTTAAATGACGGTTTTATTGGAATTTGGTAAATCTGGAACTTTGGAAAATCTGGAAAATTAGTATATTCTGGAAAATGATGATTTTTAAGTTTAATAATAATTTTTGAACATTAATACTTAAATCGTTTTGTAATTACTATTTTTATTAATCGTTATTGTCGAGATTAGATGATTAACGAGAAAACGCTTTAAAAACCGTGTTTTAGAATTCTGGAAAGTTTTCTTTTCTGGACAGAATGTCCATAAATATTTTTTACCTATTTTACGTAATTGTTGTACTATTTATTAAAGTCTTTAATTAATAAGTATTGATTTTTGGACGAATTATGATTTATCGTTAAAATGCTTCATCTTACCCAAAAGAATTATTTTTCCAGCCATTTTGAAAGTATTTAAATCTGAAACTTTGTGAGTTAAATCATTCCTTAACATACTCTAAATATATTCAATGGTTTAATTAAATAAAAGACGTTAAAAGATTTATTTTGACATTTGACGTAAAATCCTATTTATAATCGTATTGTCGAAACTAATAATAATTAGGGAATTCTAGCTTTGTAACTTTTGAAAACACCCTAATTAGTAGTATTTAAAATGTTTAAGACATTTCTAACTTGTATGACCTTCCAATGATTTCATTAACTCAAATGTTCTCGTTTTAAGAAGTAATATCGTTAAGGCCGAAAGTACTAGTTTTATAAATCTATATCGTTTACTAAAAATGTGTTATTAGTATGAACTAATAATTTTTCTATTTTGATATGATGCTATTTTTGGCAAAGATTATAAAAATAGAAGTTTCCTAAAATAGAAAGTTCCCTCTTTTGGAAAGTGATCATTTTCTTTTTGTTCTCTTATTATTTATAACGATTATATCTTTTAAATACCGATAATGGCTTTGTTTTGGAGTTATGGAATAAGGACAAGTGTGAGGTTAGAGTAATATATTCTGGGGTTTACGTTTTTGCCATCAACTATAAGGCTGGTGTGTCTTTATGGGGCACACTGGTTGTTGAACCGAGCATATATGGTGTTCGGGAGTGTGTGAACATTTTGACCTTAAACTCGTGCCTCGCAGTGTAAGACGTCGTCGGGTTGAACTGAGTATTTATGGTGCTCGGGAGGGGTGTACATATCATCTTAAACTAGGGTCACGCATTTATAAGTCGCCGTCCTATTATGGTTGAGTAGCCTAGTTAGAGACCGAAGTTTGATTTGTTTGAACCAAGTTCTCGAAACTAGTTTTTAGTATTCTCCTAGTGAAAGTCTAGCCGTCGACACTAATTCTATCCATAACGCCATTTTGATTATTTTATTTATTATCGATATAAATTGGTTTGCAGGTTGGCAAATGTTTTATGTTTTCTCCGAAAAACTCATTTTTATTATATTGTTTCGATACGTGAAGTTTTTCACTGAAAACTTATTTTCATTATAATGTTTTACTGTTTTCCGTTTTCTTACTATTTTTCTATAATAGTAATTACAGTTTTAAAATCCTGTTATACGGCTGGGAGAACGTTGACGTTGCTCCCCACTGATTGTGGCTGTTATGTTTTAACATGGCAGGTATACGTGTTCCGGGTGTGGGCTAGCGAGTAGTGTGGATCTGCTTGTTTATTTTGATAATTATGTCTTATGGATTGTTCAAACCCCTTTTGTGGATTGTTTTAAATTTTGGCCATTTTATTTAAGGCCTATTGTTTGACTTTACCATTTTAATTTTACTAAGACATAGTTACAGTGTGTTTTAATCCCGACTCTACAGTGTTTCCGCCACTGTATCGCGTTAGATTTTCTAGGGGATTACACTCTTCATAACTATTGGGCCTCTATTTTTGTGATGCCCAAGCATATTATCAATAGGATTAAGGCCATATACAGAAACTTCCTTTGGGGTGGCAGTGCTGATTACAGAAGAGTCCCCCTCATCTCTTGGGATAAAGTAACTCTGGCTAAGGAAGCGGGTGGGTTGGGTATTAAGAAAGGCTCCACCTGAACACTGCTGCTATTGGCAAGCTGGTTTATTGGATCTATTCCCACAGAGATAGCCTTTGGATCAAGTGGATCAATGATGTTTATCTTAAGCAACAAGCCTGGAAAGACAACCAACCTCCTCCAGATTCTTCCTAGACTTGGAAGGCCATTTGTTAGGTCAAAGAAACTCTTAAACCTACAGTTGTGAACAATCAATGGATTCATGATCCTCAAGGATATTGAGTCAAAGGGGGATATGAATGGTTAAAGTCAAATTCTGTCCCTACTTAGTGGATAGACTTTGTGTGAAACTCTTGGAATGTACCTAAACAAGCCCATATGTATTGGATCATTATGAATGAAGCCTGAATATCAAAACTAAACTGCACAGGTTGGGATGCACTGAAGATGCTGTTTTTTGCCTCTGTCAACAACATTTTGAAACACTAACACATCGGTTCTTTGATTCATCTTATAGTAAAAGATTCATGCTGAGTATATATCAACAGGCTGGCTGCACCATTAGCTTGCAGAGCATTCTGAATACGAATCCAAAGATACTCCACAGGAAACTGCATGCTACTTTACTTGCAACCTGTTACTATCTTATATAGATGTAGAGAAACAAGGCTTACTTTGAAGATACCACCCTGACACCTTAGCCAGTCAAGCTGTTGTTGCTGTTGTTGGGGGTAGAATTAGGATTGGTCCTGAATCCACCTTTAACACTACTGATATTAGCTACTTTAAAAGCTTTGGCTATAACTGTTAGCTGATCATGTGCAGTGTTTGTTCTTGCTCTAGTTTAGTAACATATAGTTGTACAGTTTATGTCTTATAACTCCTATTTTTGATGAATGCAATCACTTATATTTCACCCAAAAAAAACTCTTTGGTTCCAAAGACTCCTTCAGATGATGGTAACCCTATTCTGATAGTTTCCAATGAATGTTGGATCCTGGAATGTTAGGGGCCTCAATAGTGTAAATAAGCAGAGAGAAGTGAAGTATTTTATATATAATAAAGAGGTAGTAGGCCTCTTTGGTCCGCTTGTGTTAGGAAATAAGTGCCTAGCAATTGTCCTTTTGGACCTTGAATTGATTTGTTGCTGATATCTTTCCTAAAGTTGATCTTCTTGTTTTGGTAACATAAGATTGTTTGGTTTTAGGAAAGATTGAACCGTGTTTCCTAATTACTTTAGGTAACTAGTTTAGGTGGAATAATACTATATAAAGACCTGACTAGTTTCTAGGTTAATTAGGACAGAGAGATGATTTGAGAGCACAAATATAGAGGGCTGATCTGTGAGGTTTCTTGAGGGGAAAACTCAGTTTGTTCCGAGTCCTTATTATTTGGTGGTTCTATTGATCTCGTCTTCGTTGGAGACCTTTGGAGTTTGTTCGGATCTTGGTTGAACGCAAGATCGTTTGTCCTTCGTCTCGTCAGTGAGTTCGTCGCAGGTCGACTCAGTCTGGGTAGTCTCTTTCCAGTTTGAGATTACTATCTGGTTGGTAGAATTGGTAGTACTTCTGGCTTTAGCTGTGAGCTATTAAGCACGTGTATTACGGTCTACTGTTGTACTATTATCTCCACAATAGTGAATTTGGTCTCCTTGTCGGTGTGGACGTAGCCAGTGATTTTGCTGGTGAACCACGTAAATCTGTGTGTCAGTTTATTATTGTTTGCTATTTGTTTTGTTCTTCTCGCGTAATTAACAAACCGTAGGTAACGGGACGCCTCCGTTACAACAAACTGGTATCAGAGCTTCAGGTTGTTATTCCGCTTCCGCTTTTGAGCTTCAGGTTCGGCTTCTGCTGAGTTAGGCGTTATTTGGGTTTGTTGAATTTTTGGTGAGAAGATGTCTGGAGCAACAATTTTAAAGGTTGATAAATTCACGGGGAGTAATAGTTTTGGGTTGGTAGGCTTGTCTGAGGATGGTAGTGTTGACGGTAAGGTGGGGTTTTCACCTATACGGGTCGAACTAAAGGATTCCGAAGACAAGATATCGACTGTTGTTTCCGCTTCTCAATGAGGTGGGCTCCTAGGGAAAGGAGAGACCCGTGCCTTGGGTTAAAAAGGCAGGACCCGTGCCTTGGGTTAAAAAGGCAGGACCCGTGCCTTGGGTTAAAAAGGCAGGACCCGTGCCTTGGGTGAAAAAAGGCAGAACCCGTGCCTTGGGTTAAAAAAGGCAGAACCCGTGCCTTGGGTTAAAAAGGCAGGACCCGTGCCTTGGGTGAAAAAGGCAAGACCCGTGCCTTGGGTGAAAAAGGCAAGGCCCGTGTCTTGGGTGAAAAAGACAATCGGAAAGGAGGAAAATTACTATTGACTGAAGACCGTTGAAAGATGCGATCGTTCAGGTCAAGGTGGAGATTATTGGGACAAGTAGTGACTTGAGAATCGACTGTTCGAAGCTGCACTTTGAAGATTGGTTCGGGTTGGACAATTCTAGTCAAGGTGGAGATTGTTAGGAAATAAGTGCCTAGCAATTGTCCTTTTGGACCTTGAATTGATTTGTTGCTGATATCTTTCCTAAAGTTGATCTTCTTGTTTTGGTAACATAAGATTGTTTGGTTTTAGGAAAGATTGAACCGTGTTTCCTAATTACTTTAGGTAACTAGTTTAGGTGGAATAATACTATATAAAGACCTGACTAGTTTCTAGGTTAATTAGGACAGAGAGATGATTTGAGAGCACAAATATAGAGGGCTGATCTGTGAGGTTTCTTGAGGGGAAAACTCAGTTTGTTCCGAGTCCTTATTATTTGGTGGTTCTATTGATCTCGTCTTCGTTGGAGACCTTTGGAGTTTGTTCGGATCTTGGTTGAACGCAAGATCGTTTGTCCTTCGTCTCGTCAGTGAGTTCGTCGCAGGTCGACTCAGTCTGGGTAGTCTCTTTCCAGTTTGAGATTACTATCTGGTTGGTAGAATTGGTAGTACTTCTGGCTTTAGCTGTGAGCTATTAAGCACGTGTATTACGGTCTACTGTTGTACTATTATCTCCACAATAGTGAATTTGGTCTCCTTGTCGGTGTGGACGTAGCCAGTGATTTTGCTGGTGAACCACGTAAATCTGTGTGTCAGTTTATTATTGTTTGCTATTTGTTTTGTTCTTCTCGCGTAATTAACAAACCGTAGGTAACGGGACGCCTCCGTTACAACAGCTTGAAACACAAATAAAGCAAAATAAGACTAGTAGTATAGCAAATAAAATGCTGGATGGGTAGTGTGTTACTACTAACAATCATACACAAGATGAGGGAAGAGTTTGGCTCTTATGGCAACCTACTCATTATGATGTCTTGCCTCTGCAGTATAATCCTCAGTTCATTCACTACAAGATGAGATTCATTTCCATAGGGAAGTTGATGCATTATACTGTGATATATACGTTTAATGATAGTAAGGAAAGAAAGGAAATGTGGCAAAAAGGGCAGGATTTCTTTTTGCAGATTCTGGATCCTTTTTGAGCTCTAGGAGGAGATTTTAATATTGTGATGGCGCCTGATGAGAGATTGGGGCCAAACCAAACAAGAGGATATGGATATTTTTCTACAATCCTTGTAACATTGTGGGATGAGTGATATTATATTAAAGCCACAGGTTTCTGGTTCACTTGGACAAATAAACAAGAACTTTTCACTAAACAGTATAGCAGATTGGACATATTTTTGGTGAAAGCTAATTGGATGACTATGTTCCCTAATTTCCAGGCGCATTTTCATACTGGGGGCCTCTTTAACCATACCCCATGTACTATACAGAAGTTCAGTTTGGTGGGGGAGAAAGGCTAGTTTTAAGTACTTCATTATGTGGAGTCAGGCCCCAAAGTTTAAACACAGTACATTGTTGCTCATGGATGGGATGTAGCTGTTTATGGGATCCCTATGTTCTTTGTTGCAAAGAAACTTAAAGGCTCAAGCAAGGGCTTAAGAAGCTTAATAAGGAACACTTCTCTGAGATAGAGCAGAAGATAGACATTATGGCTAAGAAGCTTGCCGCAGTGCAACAACTCATTGCTGAGTTTTTTCCCACTTCTTCTCTGATAGAGAAGGAAAAGGGGATTCTCCATGACCTGCAACATTACACAAGGGCTAGGGACATGTATTTTGCTCAGAAAGCTAAAGTAAGATGGCTGGAGGAAGGTGATGCTAACACTCATTACTTTTATCAAGCAATTAGACAAAATCTGGTCAGAAACAAAGTCAATAAAGTGAAAATGTTAAAGGTGTCCTTTGTAGTGACAGTGATGATATTTAGGAAGCCTTCCTAGAATATTATAAGGAACTACTTGGTGACACAAAGCATTTGCAGCCTGTAAGACATGGGGTGATGAGTATGGGTCTTGTTTGTACTCATGCACATCAGGATCTATTGTTGTCTCCAGTTACTGCAACTAAAATTAAACAAGGTTTCTTTTCCATCCCTTGGGATAAGGCACACTGGACTGATGTCACTCCACTAACTTCTTCAAGGGTGCCTGGCCAGATATTGGTCCTGAGTCGTGTGAAGCAGTACAAGATTTTTTCATCAATAATGGGAAGTTGCTCAAGTAGATAAATGCCACAAATATTACTTTGGTGCCAAAATGTGACAGACTTGAAATTGTTACACAGTTTAGGCCTATAGCATGCTGCAATGTGATATATAAGGTGGTTTCAAAGATATTTTGTAATAGGCTAGCTCTTGTTCTACCTGAGTTAATCCAAGACACACAAGGGACATTCATAAAGGGGAGATCTATTAGTGAGAATGTTCTAATATGTCAAGACTTGGTGAAAATGTACTCTAGATAGAATGCTTCTCCAAGATGTATGTTCAAGCTAGACTTGCAGAAGGCATATGATTCCATTGAGTGGCAATTTGTGGAGAACGTGTTGCAGGAACTTCAATTTCCACAACCATTTGTGGAGAGGGTATATAATGCAATGTGTTTCTACCATATCCTCTTTACCGTACTTAGTGGGATCTCTTTTGGATATTTTCAACGGAGGAGGGGGCTTAGACAGGACGACCCCATTTCTCTATTACTCTTCACTATTTGTATGGAGTACCTGACTCAAACCATAGCCTATGGTGTAACCAAATGGCCCTTCCATTATCAACCCCAATGCAAGGCTACAAAGCTTACACATCTTGTGTTTGCTGATGACCTTTTGCTAATTTGCAAAGGGGAGGCTTGATGCGTGTCATTTTTATATGATTTTACACTTCTTTCGGCGCACATTTCCGTGTCATTTTACTATTTTTCGGAATCAGTTTGTGTCATTTTCTCCCATTTGTGCTACTTGGGTGTGTTTCATATTTTGTCGATATTTGAAACAGAGTAGTCAAATGAGTTTAAAAATACATCAAAGTCGTTGAAGCTCTAAACCGAATTGTGCGAGACTTGATAAATGATGAAAAGCTGAAGAGTGATAAAATAAAAGATCAACCCAATTGCTAATCATTGGGAAGAAGCAACCATCCGGCCCAATTGCAAGGAGTGCCAAATCAGCCCAATATACATAAACAGTAGCCAATAAATACAAGAATTTATATGGGCATGTTTCTCTAAACAAGGCCAATCATCAATTGTCCCGACCGACAGAAGCATAAGGCAAGCCATCCAAATGATGAAGATTAAAGGGTCAGTCGATCATGACACTAGACCCTTTGCCTATCATAACCAACTCGGCTCAAGTAAACCGACGCTCTCCCTTAGCCGATCCTAGGTTAATCCAAGCCGACAAAGAAGACGACTTTTATGGATCCCACGATCTCCCATCCTTGGCTATCAAGCTTCCTTAACCCCACTACCATTTTTTACTTATACTTTCAAGTTAGTGGGGATAATGTGTGTTAGAAAGTTAGTGGGGTAGTTAATCTGAGAATAAGACTAGTATAAATAGGTCTTTGATCATCCTCTTCATTCATCTTTTATCTCATCTTTCATTCACAATATTTTTTCATTCACAATATTTTTAGTTTAGTTTAGTTTTCCTTTGTTTAGTTTACTGTAAACTTTTAGTTTTTTTTCTTTTATCTAGTTTAATTTCAATCAAAAGCAAGTTTAGAGTTCCATTGTTCGTATTTTTCGAGTTTATTTATTTTCGTCCTTATTTTTCCGTCTTCGTTCTACTAGACTCTGATTTTCGTAATTTTCTCTTCTTCCTTAATCTCCCTTCGTCTCAGTTACTGTAACTTTTAGTTTTCTTAGTCATCTTGTTTCCTGTAACTATTGATCTTCCTACTTCATACTGTTTTTCACTTTTCTAATTTTTTATTATCCCCTGTAATTATTAATCATTCTGCTTCAATGTTTTCTTCTTTTCTTCATTAAGTTAATTTCTTCATCATGTCTCATTCAGTCATTATTGTTATTATCGTAAATATGAGTAGCTAATTTCTCTGTAACTAGAGTTTTAGGTGAATTACGAATTGAAAGATATTTATGTGAGGACTAAATAATCAACTTTTACGAATTAAATAGCTTTTGCAACATTTTATTGATAGTAATTAATTATAGGCCGTAACTGATTGCTTGTATCCGTAAATCCCGACCTACGTAGCGAGAGCCCTGGAACGGATTAGACTCATTGTAATCAATAGAATTCTCTAATACGTAGCGAGAGCCGTTAGGTGATTTTTAGGATGACTAATGATCGGAGAGGACCGTGTCGATATTCTTTGGCTCGTCTTGATTGATTATTTGGAAATCGCATGTATGCTTGTTTTATTCATAGTGATCCGACGACTCTGGTGTTTTTCTCTTATTTCACTATTTTCATATTTTATTTTCTTATTTATTTTCTTTAATTTAATTAGACCATCATTCATCAAAATCAATATAAAATTCGTGACACGATAGATTAATTGACTAGCTTATAATTTTCAACTTACCTCCCTATGGAATCGACCCTACTTACCGCTAGCTACATGTTAATAAAAATCTAAGTTTACTTTGATTACGATGATGCGACTTATCTGTATCAAGGCTCAATCTATTATGCTGCTTATGAGAGCTTTTACCACATTTTCTCAAGCTTCAGGTCTTTGCATGAATCATGATAAATCTGAAGCATATTACAATGAGGTTCAAGCTTCTCTGAAGCAGGAATCTTCCGAGTGACCAGGATTAAAGAAGGTTAACTATCGATCAAGTACTTGGGAGTGTGGATGCTCGCCCACACCGCTCGCCCCGCACGGGACCTGGTCGCGGTGGCCACCTACGCGACCCATCGTCTGGAGCTGATCCGATCTCGCATACGAGGCGATGTATCGGACCTCAATTTGGTTGACGATTTTAATTGTACTAGACAGATGTGCGGACATCTGTGTTTCCGTTGGAATCGATCGAGATGTGGTTGTAAATGCTTAAAGGTCGATATATTTGGTAAGATGACCTTTTTAGTGAGTCGGATTCGTTGCCGATTTGTGGAGTCGCCACCTAGTAATTTTGAGAACTCGGAAACCGTTCAAGTCAACTTTAATCCTTTCTCGGCTCAAAGTTGAGTGATATAGGGACCTAAAGATAAAGACTTGTACCATTTCGCATTCCATGTCTTGAATGACTCTCATTGCTAATGGTTTCTGGCATCCGAAAACCGTAGATTCTGAGTAAGGGGTGAGGATATGTATTGGGAAGCCAATGTCCGATAGACGTCAAAACCCAATCCCACCCGCACGTAAGGTCTCAACTAATCAATCGGTGGGCTATTGTGGCGGAAGTACGATAACATCCGTCGTTTTAACCCTATGTCTTTGATATGTCGGTTGTTTTAACCCTATGTCTTTACTATGTTGGTTGTTTTAAGGAAAAGTAAGTTTTTGTCGTTGAAGTAATTGTATTTACATTCTTTGCATGCAATTTCACGTGACAAGCAGGCCATGAAAAGATGCACGTAGGAGAGTAGAGAGTACTAGATATTATACCTATTAGCAAATCAATTTTAACGTGATAATACGGATATTAGTCATTCTCATGGTATACCTTACCTGGTATTCTGCTTAAGATGCGTCGGTTCGATATTAATAAGGATGCATCGAACCACGTGTGAGGGGTGAGCATCGAGATTAATATGGAACCCGGCCACTACTAGTTCAGTTTTAGTTTGTTTATATTTTGAATTTCGTGTTAGGTGATTTAGCATGCGATTATAGTCATAAAAGCGGTAAATCATACAAAAGCGATAAATGCAAAATGTAAGTAAATCACATTGTGAAGAGTTGTACTCTCAGAGTGTACACTAAACGAGAAACAATGCGTAGATGGTTGAGAACGGGTCTCATGACTACTCGGGTTTAGTTTAGGGTGTTTTAGTGCTTATGGTTGAAGCTGTGGATGTTACGTATGTTTACGACGCGTCATGGATCTAGTATCAATATGAGTCGGGCTTGACGTTATCGAAGTGCATAATTTAAAGGTACGGAATGTAAAGTTTGTGTTTAGTTGACAACCTAGTGACGATACGACTTCTTAAGCCGGATCCTCCTACCTTTCTTGCGACAAATCCGGCAGAGCTTCGCTACGGTGGCTTGAGTTGTCTAGTCAGAATCGAGTGCCCCTTTTCGTTCGGATCAAGCCAAGGACTCGAGGAACTACAACGAGTAGTGTGGATTCGCGTATTGGAAAGAAAACGATCGAGTGGATTGTACTTAGTGTCGGAGTGCGGTGCTAAGGAAAAGCAAGGAGCTCGTAGAGAGATGGAGGAGAAGTTGTGAGTTGTTGTTGTGTGTTAAAATGAGCGGAGAAGGGGGTTATTTATAGTTTTTCTCGTAGCTCAACTGAGATCTCGGGCACTTGTTGGCGTGCGATCCAAGACTGGGGCGTTGGGGAATTAAGATGCCTGGGGTGAAGAGACTGGAATTTTGAATATCCGATTTCAAAAGTTTCCAAAGCAGAGATTATACGTAATCTTATGCTTGCTTGGGTATTAAGACTTCCCTCTTGACCTAGTGCATCATACACTGATGGTCCTTGGGCGCGCGTCTCGAGGCTCGCTCGGCCTGACGCGCTAACTCGGGTTTGACTTTGCGTATTTCGGGAACAATTCGGGGCCCCCGTGTCAGAATTGACTATAATTAGTTTCGACGCGCCCGTAATGACACGACTAATACCGTCTTCATGTTGAATAAATTTTGCCGTTCTATAGAAAAACCATCTTAAACATCATAAAATTATGTCATGTTGCAGTCCGATCATCATCGGGTGTTTGTTAAGCACTCCTGCAGCCACCAGGACAGAATCTGGGTGTCTGCAAAAGCCCCCACTTTGACTGAGGGTTAGACAAGGCGAAAGTCAAAGTATAGCCGCCAGGTCAATTGAAGATTTCAACCTGGTGGCTGTCCGCTCGGGTCGTTTTAAGTCCGTTAAAACTACGTACAAAGGCTCGTCAACCAAGGGTTAGAAATCATACCTGACCTCCTTGCCTGCAACCGTCTATGGTCTGGTGCCTGCTTGTCCTGCTTTTGTAACACCCCTGATTTTTATAAACTTAAATTAAATTAAAATTTTGTCCGTATTTTTATTTTGTTTACGATTTAACTCGTAATTCTTAAAACTATTATAAAATAAATTTATCGTTTAATTGTTTCAATCTCATAAAATTCTATTTGTCTCGGATACTCTTCTTATATTTAAAACATATTTTTATTTCTGTTTTGAATTATTTTAAACATTTAATTTAATTATTATCGAAAGTCTATTTCGGCGATTTAAATTATAAATTATTTTATTTATTTATATTTAAGCTCGAATTTCTATTTTCGGCTCAAGGTTCATCTATTTTAAATTTCGTCAAAACATTTATTTCCTTTCTTCGAAAAAATCAATTTAATTCATTTCGTCGAAAATTTATTATTTATCGGGAAATACTATTTCGTCGTCTAATCATTTATTTCTATAAACTTCATTTTCGTCTCTAATATTATTTATACCTCGAGAAACGTTATTTTTACTCATTTTAGTAGACGACCCGATTATTTAGTAATTTTATTAACTCGATTTTAATTCGATTACTTGGGTCAGTCAACTTGTCGTTACGAGATTCGTCTCCTACCCGATTCAATTAATCAATCCGTTTTCTTATCATAATTTGTTTTTAGTGGACCACTTATTTTCCCACTAATTGATTTGCACCGTTTCGTCATTCATCTCCCTTTGGCTCCTCATCCACCGCTTCATTCATTTCTTATTAACTTGTACACCTCCCCTCACCTCTTGTTCATCCCCTTTTTCTTTTCTTGTTTCCTCCATATAACAGGCTGCAGAATCGTCATTTTTTTTACTCCGCACACCCATCTTCATCTTCATCAATTCCTCTTCACGCCTTTCTTTTCCTTCTCCTCTGTCTTTTGCTGCTGCTGCTCTGTTTCACTCCTGCTGTACGTTGCTCTGCGGCTGCTGCTGGCCGTCGTCGTCGTTTGTGTTGCTGCTGCTGCGTTTACTATTGTCAACTCGCTGCTGCTGCAATACGTTACTGGCCGTTGATGCTCTGTGTTGTTTTTCTCCTTCTGTTTTTTGTCGTTGCTGCGGTTGTTCTGGTTGGTCCTTTGTCCTTCATCTTTTCTTATTTTGTTATTTCTTTCTCTTTTTCTTTCTCTTCCCGATTTCAACAGTTGTGTTGTTGCTGCTGCTGCCTTGTTGATTTGATTCGTGCTGAGATTGCTGATGTCATTTTGTGCAACTGCTACTCGTTTTTGTTGTGCTTTTCGTACTGCTGCAACATGTCGCTGTTATGCACGGTTTTGGTATCGATTGAGTCTTTGTTTCTCATCCCTCTTTCTTCTATGCTTTCGTCCTTCCTCGATCTTCTGTCCTCTATCGCGTACCTGCTGCCGTTCTTTTTATTTTCTTCTCTTTCCTTGCTGCGATTCATGTTGCTGTGGACATCAACTTCTCGTTCTGATCTGTGCTACTTCCGTTTTGGTCGTTTATGTTATCGCTTCTCTTGTTTCTGCTGTTTCGTTTTGCTTTCATAACCGCTGCCCACTTCTTCTTCTTTTCCTTTTTCGTTCTGCTTAGTCTTTCGTCTGTTACTGAGTCGATGTTGTTGTTCTCGATACGTTGTCTTTGCTGCTACATTTTTTTAGTTGTTGTGGATCGTGCCTGCTCGGTCGTGTTCCCGTGTTTTTGATGCTACTGTTCGAATGCTACTGCTACTGCTATTTCGATGATTCTTCTTCCTCTTCTTCTTCTTCTTCATCTTTCCCCCTTTTCTCATTTCGTTGCCGCTGTTTGTTGGTTCCTTTGTTTTAGTCGTCTGAAGTTTCCGAGCCGTGTTATTCATCCCTCCAGTTTCGAGTTCCGTTGTCTCTAATCCTTCAGTCTTCCCTAATTTCTGGGATTTCGCGAGGCCCCTGACGAGGACGTGCTCGAGATCGATTTGTATCGCCTAAAGGTAACTTTAGGACGTTACTCGATTTTATATCGTATGTTTGAGTAGTAGTATGTAGTAAATATTTTAACTTTGGTTTTCAAATTTTAGCTATATATATAAAATCGTATGCCTTATAAATATTCTTACAAGTTTTCGATATCGTTTCATAAATCGTTAGTAATTTAATTATTTACGATCGTTATAATATTTTGTTGGTTATCGTGACACTAATAATTAATTAATGTCGATTTCATATTTTCGTCGTATTTTGTTAATTCATAATTTTAACTCAAAATCGTATTTTTATATTATATTATAGTCGAGATTTGTACTCTTATTCATTAAATTAATTTCGTCCTACGACCTATATTAATAAAATAGTCGATTTTGTTTTAAATATATTTTTGGTCGAGACTATTTTAACTAATAATCTCTTATTTGTTTACAATTGACTATTTTTAGTAAAATCCGTATTATTTATTAATAAAAGCTATTTGCTAAAAATAATTTGAAAACCTGTGTAAAACTCATTTCATTTATAAAACTCGTTGATTCAATTAATTTTGATATTGTTTTTCTTAAAACATCTCTTTTCTAAAATTTATAGTTTTAACTCGATTTCCTAATTATTTATAAAATACTATATATTGACTTATTATATTTTATTTATATTTTTTGTAACGAATTAAGAAATATATTAAAGTTACGATAACAACGATAATAATAAAATGTTAATTTTGTTAAAAACGTTATTTTTATACATTTCACTGGTTTTAATAACTTACGTACTTTGTACAAGACTTTCTATTTTAAGTAAGTTTCTAAAATTATTAAGTTTCTATTTATAGAAAGTTTTCATTTTAATATGAAATTTTTATTCCTTTTTATCCTCATATTGATTATTTATTCTCAATATCGATAATGGCTTGTTTTGGAGTTATGGAATAAGGACAAGTGTGAGGTTAGAGTAATATATTCTAGGGTTTACGGTTTTGCCATCAACTATAAGGATGGTGTGTCTTTATGGGGCACACTGGTTGTTGAACCGAGCATATATGGTGTTCGGGAGTGTGTGTACATTTTGACCTTAAACTCGTGCCTCGCAGTGTAAGACGCCGTCGGGTTGAACTGAGTATTTATGGTGCTCGGGAGGGGTGTGCATATCATCTTAAACTAGGGCCACGCATTTATAAGTCGCCGTCCTATTATGATTGAGTAGCCTAGTTAGAGACCGAAGTTTGATTTGTTTGAACTAGGTTTTCGAAGCTAGATTTTTAGTATTCTCCTGGTGAAAATCTGAACGTCTACACTGAATATTTCCATAACGCCATTTTGAATATTTTATTATTATCGATTTGTTTTGATTTGCAGGTTGGCAAATATTTTAAGTTTTTTCCAAAAACTTATTTTTATTATATCGTTTTAAAGTTTTCTCATTTTAAGTATTTTTGTATAATAATACTATTATTTTTCCATATGATATAATATGGCTGGGAGAACGTCCGAGTTACTCCCCACTGACGTGGCTGTTATGTTTATAACATGACAGGTATTTGTTGCTGGTTTTGGGTGTGAGCTAGCGAGTAGCGTGGATCCTACTCTTTCTTCATTAATGAAATTTATGGATTTGTATAACCCGTTTGGAGAATTTTCTTTTTAGCCCTTTTGTAAAAAGAAGTCTTTGTATTGACTTACCATTTCTTTTAAAAAGATATAGTTTGTCAGTGCGTTTTAATCCCAACTCTAGAGTGTTTCCGCCACTGTATTGCGTTAGATTTTCTAGGGGATTACAGCTTTGGGTTGTTTAATTGCTTAGTGTTTTGGTCTTTGACAAGGACCTTTTGCTTATGTTTTTTACGGGTGACTTCGTTTTGATTTAATCCCTTGCGGCTGGTTGCATTAAGTTAGATTTATCCCTCTCGGGTGGTTGCGTTGGTTTTTGGTTTAAATTCTTTGGAACAGAATCTTGTCTATTCCTGGTCTTTATTTGAAATAGTTTCCGACTATATCTGGCCTATTCTTTGGGACGGATCTTTGTCCCTGGTCTTTTGCTTTCTTTGGCATAGTTTTCGACTATCCATGATCTATTGATTTCTTTGGGATAGTTTCCGACTATCCCTGGACTTTTGCTTTCTTTGGGATAGTTTCCGACTATCCCTGGACTATTCTTTGGGACGGATCTTCGTCTCTAGTCTTTTGCTTTCTATGAGATAGTTTTCGACTATCCCTGGTCAATTCTTTAGAACGGATCATTATCCTTAGTCTTTGCTTTCTTTGGGATAGTTTCCGACTATCCCTGGACTTTTGCTTTCTTTGGGATAGTTTCCAACCATCCCTGGCCTATTGCTTTCTCTGGGATAGTCTCTGACTATCCCTGGCCTATTGCTTTCATTAGGATAATTTCCGACTATCCCTGGACTACTGCTTTCGTTGAGATAGTTTATTTACGACTATCTCTGGCCTATTGCTTTCTTTGGGATTGTTTCCGACTATCCCCGGACTATTGCTTTCTTTGAGATAGTTTCAGCCTATCTCTAGCCTATTGCTTTCTTTGGGATATGTTCCGACAATCCCTGGACTTTTGCTTTCTTTGGGATAGTTTCTGACTATCCCTAGACTATTTTTTATCTTTGAGATAGTTTCCTACTATCTTTGGACTATTGCTTTCTTTGGGATAGTTTCCGAATATCCCTGGACTTTTGCTTGCTTATTGGGATAGTTTCCGACTATTCGTGGACTATTGATTTCTTTGGGATAGTTTCCAACTATCCCTGGACTATTGTTTTCTTTGGGATAGTTTCCGACTATCCCTGGACTTTTGCTTTCTTCGAGATATAGTTTCCGACTATCTCTGGCCTATTGCTTTCTTTGGGATAGTTTCCGACTATCCCTGGACTATTGCTTTCTTAGGGATAGTTTCCGACTATCCCTGGAATTTTGCTTACTTCGAGATAGTTTCTTACTATCTCTGGACTATTGCTTTCTTTGGGATAGTTTCCGACTATCCCTGGACTATTGCTTTCTTTGGGATAGTTTTCGACTATCCCTGGACTTTTGCGTTCTTCGAGAAAGTTTTCGACTATCTCTGGCCTATTGCTTTCTTTGGGATAGTTTCCGACTATCCCTTCACTTTTTTGTATTGGTGAGCGATTGTTTAGATTTGGTGTTAGTTTTCTTTTTGGTTCTTGTCGTATAAACTCTTGGCAAGTGCATAATGGTGCCTGAATTGATTCTTGTGTTTGCATTTGCTTTGGGGACTTATGGCTTTCCGGTGGAGGTGTGAATTGGTTGCTCTAGATCGGGAATTTGCTAGGGTAATTGGTTTGCGCTTGAATTTTTCATTTCGAGTTGATAGGTATTGCTGGGGATTTTTATGGGTTTGCGTAACTGGTCGTGATGACTTGTGAGATGCTCTACTGGGATGGTTAATTTGGTTGCCATAGGTTTAAGTATGGGTTGTCGTACTAGCTTGGGATTTCGTGTGTTTTGCTTATTTCACTGAGGAGGAGGTAAATTGACTTGAATCATCCTATTAGGGGAAGGTTATAAGACTTGCTTAGTCCGCGGAGGAGGAGTAAACCGCCCCGTCATCGTTTATTTTGCTTAGCACGTGAACGTGCATCTCATGGGTATTGAGATTTGCGTTTGGATCATCTCGATTTTTATTTTGAACTGAGGCTCAGGCATGCGTTATAGAGCGGCTTGTAAGTAAGAGGCCTAGCGCTCAGCGACTTCATACTTATTCGCCTGAGCGGGTCCATTTTGGAAATCAAACACCCGCACTGGGGCGGTCTAGGTTTCCCAGGTCTTGTTTAAAGGTTGCATAGGAAAGGGGAAGGGTTTATTCGATTTATAAATCGAGCACACGACCCCATCGCCTCAATCTCGTACTTTCAACTTGCTCAACCGATTAAAAATGATCCCCATTAACCGTAGGTTACGTAGTATGGTGTTGCTCCGGTGGGAGTCCGTTAGGAAGTTCGGTATCCTCATAATGCAAAAGCTATATTGTTTGGCCATTCTCGGTAATTGTATATTATCTTCTTAAGGATGGTGATAATGGTTTTCATTGCTGCTTCTACAGTCCCGTTCGTTTAAGGTCTATAGGGTGATGATTTGTGTCGTTGGATTTTGTATTTGTCTAAGAGTTTAGGTGTCTGCCCTAAAGTGAGCCCCCTGATCACTGATGATGTCGTGTGGTATGCCATAGCGGCAAATAATGTTGTTTTGTAGGACTGTGACTACTTGTTTGGAGGTTAGTACTGTGCATGACGCTGCTTCTACCCATTTGGTAAAGTAATCAACGGCCACTAGTATGAAACAGTGTCTGCCGGTTCCAGATGGGTGTACTTTTCTTATGATGTCTATTCCCCAGGTGGAGAAGGGCCAGGGTGTTGTTGTAGTGTGAAGTGGGTATGGTGGTAAGTGTTGGATATTAGCGAATATTTGGCAGTTGTGACAATGACGGACACGATCGATGCCGACACTCTGCTTCTAGGGTTATCCAGTAATAGCCTAGCGCTCATTATTTTATGGGCTAGTGCGTGTGCGCTCATGTGAGGTCCGCATTCCCCGTCATGTATTTCATCCATGACCTTTTTGGATAAGGCTTTGTCTATGCACCTAAAAAGTATTTCCTGCGGGGTTTTATTGCATAGTAGTCATTGCTTTAGAACGTAGTAGGTAGCCTGCATTCTGAGGGCTCGTTTGTTTTTGGTGTTTGCATTGGGCGGGTATGATCCGTTGGTTTTGAGGTCTAGGATCGCTTTATACCAGGGTTGGTTCTTCGGGGGTGTCATCATTTTCGATGTTGTGGATATAGGCGGGATGTTCGCTTCTATCCACACAGATGGGCATGGAAAAGAGGTTGTCGGGCATGTTTATTAGTGAGGCTAATTTGGATAGTGCATCCGCAAATTGATTTTCCTCACTAGGTATGTGTATAAAGTTGATTTCGGTTAATTCTGGGGAGATTGTCTCGATTTCAGTTTGGTATGGAGCTAGGCCTTCACTGTAAACCTTCTAAATGCTTGTGGCTTGGTTGACTACTAAGGATGAATCTCTGTGGACTCTAAGGTTTTTAATTCCTAGTGTTACTGTGGCTTTTAGCCCCATTAGGCAGACCTCGTACTCGGCCGCGTTGTTGATTACTGGGATATCTAGTTTGACAGATATGGGTGTGTGGTCACCTTGTAGGGATATTAAAAGGATTCCTACACCGTAGCCCCTCATGCTCGAGGCGCCATCAAAGTATAGGTCCCATGATTCGTCGTCGGCAAATAAGATGTCCTCGTCGAGGAAGGACCATGTATCGGTTGAGTGGGTTTCCTCTATTGGGTTTCCGGCTAGGAGGTCGGTCAGGAGTTGGGTTGAGTGTTAGGATGGTTGCTTATTGTGATCTCACTTAGGGTGAAACAAGATGGGCTGTTAGTTGAAGTCCTTATATTTTGAGTTTTGTTTGAATGTTATCGATAAATGGCATAGTATTGAGTCGTAAGCAAAGGGTGGATGTTTTAAACCAAGCGATTGTTGAGGTGCACAGTAAGGAAATGAAAAGTTTATTTCTTTTATATTGATGATAACATTGAAAAGAACAACATGTTCGACATATGACTCTTTGGGAGGCAAGGACAGACCCTTTATACCCCCGACTCAGAAAAAGAAACAAAAAGTCATTCTATTATTAAGTCTAGACCCCTAGGACGAGCTAGATTTCGACTAGGATCGGATTCACGTGTCTCAGATATTGAGACTACCTCCTGGGAAGGGTACCTTAATAGCACAATCCGACTTGGCTTTTGCGTTTTCGTTGGTAGTCACTACCATAGATGTAGCGACCTTGCCGTTAGCGTCCTCAAGGGTGAGGCGCATGGTAAGTGACTTCACGGGGGAAAGATCCCGGCATCCACCACATCTTGGATGTCTTGCTTCATGCGGTAACTATATTCCGTATCATGCCCTCTCCCCTAATGATATAGGCAATAAGCGTTGGGATCCCAACTCGCATCCCGGGGTCTGAGGGGCGGATCCAGGGTAGGAGCGAGCTGACTTATCTGCCAGTCGTCGTTGGGGATCTTAAGTGCTTCGGTATAGGTCATACCTAAATCCATGAGGCTCCCAAAGGGATGCCCTCCGTGGGCCGGGACGAATCAGGTCGGTTTAAGCCTCATCCTTTCCCTGGGGATATAGGGAGTGGGAGGTGCTACAGGAGATTGATGGGGTTTACATCTACCTCCTGCGGGTAGCATTGTGTCGGGCCCTCGTTTGCTTAGTCACAGGTCCCCTCCATCCTTCTAAGCTGGAGCAAGATGTTGTCATGGGTGGTTGCAATTGACATTTGTGCTACGGTGACCTGGAGTTCCAGAATGAGGCCTAGCATGGCATTGATTTGATCATTGATACTGTTCTTGCTGCTGGAAGACATTCTCGGACAATAGGTCTACGGAACAAAGCCAAAGATGAGAACGGATCCCCCGGATGATGTAAAAGACTCGAGGAATGCTCGTAGGTGAGCGACACGGAAATGAGACCCTTGATTTACCCATGCTTGCGGTCATCAGATTTGGGACTCAGGTGCTTTTGGACATTTGGTGTATTTGGTGAGACGCCTAATAAACTCGGATCTCTAGAACGAGATGATTTGACACAAATCTCGGGGTAAGATTTGTAGAGGACTCTCGAGATGAGATGACCCAAAATGTAATACCTCGAACGGAGATGACCTTATCAACTAACACAGACAATTAATCACACGCTTGTACGACGTAAGGAGTTGATCTCGATCCCGGCTCGGAATCAAACGAGTTTTGACGTTCTCAAAAATGAATGCTTTTGGAAAACGAGTTTTTGAAAGTGGTAGTTTTGAAATTGACATTACAATGGTCAAGTGACATCGTTTGTGGTATGTCGGAATGTGTTGCTATGCAGGCGTCAAGAATTCATGAGTTGAAAATTGACGATAGCAAAGGTATGAATTATGATTTTGCAAAAATTACGGTTGTAGAAGAACCGGTTTTGAAGATATGTGAAAATCCTGGGGTCGCGTCATTATCGAGACTCCTATTAGTTAGAGTTCGATATTTGCGGTGTAGAGGGTGTTTGCGAGAAAACACGGTGTATGTTGTGGTGTCTTGAAAGTGTAGCCAAATTCTTGTTATGGAATTTAGGTGGTGATAGTGGTTTTTTGAAAAAAATTGAAAACGAATGAATGGGTGACCATGTTCCACGATCTCATCTTATTAATTGGGATTTCGACGATAGTGACGGTATGTATAAAAGTGTTTCGTGGGTATAGCCGTGTTGGGTACCTTGACTTAATCAATTTAAATTTCGTTGATGGTAACGGTATGTGCAAAAATGTTTTGAAAATAAAAATGTAACCGTGTTTGGTGCCCTGATCCCATTGGTTGGAATTTTGGCAATAGTAACGGTATTTTTTTTTGAAAACGGTGAGCTTTGTTTTGGCTAGTGTGATGGCGCTAAAGTGTTTTTTGAAAATTATGAGTATGAATTTAGCCGGTAGTAACGACGCTAAAGTGGTTTTTGAAAAAATGTCTTTTCGTAAATGGAGTTTGGGTGTAGTTGAATATGTTGTCGTGGTTGAATCTGGATTTTAATGTTTTGTTTGGGTTGTCACAACATGCTACACATAACTAGGAAGACATACACTCATGTAGGATGCAGACGCGGGTAGGCTACCGTCCACGAAGAGTCCTTGCTTTGGCGGCGACGTGTCACCGGGGGAGGTGAGCGTTGCCCCGTTTGCTTAGATCTGATCGCTTGGCATATTCATGGAATGCGTGACTACCTTGGACGATCGGAACTTCAATCGAGGGTCTTCTTGCGGGTCCGGTCATAGAACTTTACCGCAAGAAGGTCGATTGGTCCTAAAATCGGCTAGGGTGGGCTTTTTAGGGCCAAAACCTGTAGTGACCACAAAAAGGAACTAGAAAATGGGCTTCATCGACTTCGTTCGAGTTACACCACCGTTGGAAACTTGTTTCCAAATCCCCGGTGGAGTCACCAAACTGTGGACGCTGCCAACACCGCTGCCCGGGCGAACACAAGTCACGGGGGTCATCCACACGGCCTGTCGTGAACGATCGTTGCGTCCGGGCTGATCCGATCTCGCATTCGGGGAGAAGTGTCGGACCTCGATTTGGTTGACAATTTGAATTGTACTAGATAGATGTGGGGACATCTATGTTTTCGTTAGAATCGATCGAGATGTGGTTGTAAATGTTTAATAGCCGATATGTTTGGTCTGACGACCTTTTTAGTGAACCGAATTCATTGCCGATTTTTGGAGTCGCCACCGAGTAATTTGGGATACTCGGAAACCATTGAAGCCAACTTTAATCCTTAGCCGGCTCAAAGCTGAGTGACATGGGGATCTAAAGATAGAGACTTGTGCCCTTAAGCATTCCATGTCTAGAATGACTCTCATTGCCAATGGTTTCGTGCATTCGTAAACCATAGATTCTGAGTAAGGGGTAAGGGTACATGTTGGGAAGCCAACGTCCGATAGACATCGACACCCAATCCCGGCCAAACATAGTGGATAACATCGTGCCTCTAATAATCAATCAATGGGCTGATAACTTCGTTCCTTAATTATGGCGGAAGTTGGATAACATCCGTTGTTTTACCCTTATGCCTTTGCTACATCGGTTGTTTAAGGACAAGTAAGTTTTTGTCGTCAAATTAATTGCTTTTACATTCTTTACATGCAATTTCACGTGACAGTCAAGCCATGAAAAGATGCACGTAGGAGAGTAGAGAGTACTAGATAGTATTCGTATTAGCAAATCAGTTTTAACGCGATAATACGGATATTAGTCATTCTCGTGATATACCTTACCTGGTATTCTTCTTAAGGTGCGTCGGTTCTGTATTAATGAGGATGCGTTGAACCACGTGTGAGGGGTAACCATCAGGATTAATATGGAACCCGACCACTGCTCGTTCAGTTTTAGCTTGTTATATTTTGAATTCCGTGTTAGGTGATTTAGCATGCGATTATGGTCATAAAAGCGGTAAATCATACAAAAGTTGTAAATGCGAAATGTAAGTAGATCACATTATGAGGAATTGCACCCTCAGAGTGTACACTAAACGAGACACAATGCGTAGATGATCGAGCACGGATCTCATGACTACTCGAGTTTAGTTAAGGTGTTTTAGTGTTTGTACTTGAAGTTGTGGATGTTACGTATGTTTACAACGCGTCGTGGATTTAGTATCTACGTGAGTCGGATTTGACGTTATCGAAGTGCATAATTAAAAGTACGGTATGTAAAGTTGTGTTTAAATGACAAACTAGTGACGATACGATTTCTACTGGCGGATCCTCGTGGCTTCCTGCAGCTATTTTGACAGAGCTTCTCTATAGTGGTTGAAGTTGACTAGTCAACACAGGTGCCATTTTTCGTTCGTATCGAGTCAATAACTCGAGGAACTACGAAGAGTAGTGTTGATTCATAAGACGCGAATCAAAGAGGAAACGATCGAGTGGATCGTGACTAATGTCGGAGTTCAACGCTAATGAAGAGCTAAGGGCTTGTAGAGAAGAGAGGGCGGGTTCAAAAAATTGAATCGTGTCGATTATGAGCGGAGGGGGGGGGGGTATTTATAATTTTTCTCATAGTTCAAATCGAGATCTCAGGCGCCTGAAGTCGTGTGATCCAGATTTGGGGCGCCTGGGGTGAGGCGATGGAGGTTTATGGCGCCAGGGGTGAGGCGACTAGGATTTTGAAGATCCGTTTTGAGAACTTTTCAAAGCGGAGATTATACGTAATATTTGATTGCTTATTCGCTAAGGTTCCAACTCTTAACCTATCGCGCGTGCGTCCATAGGCCTCGAGCGCGCGTCTCGTGGCACGACTCGGTCTAATGCGCTGACTCGGGTTTGACTTTGCGTGTTTCGGGACCGATTTGGAGTCCCAGTGTCGGAATTGACTCTAATTAGTGTTAACGCGATCGTAATGACCGTCTTGATGTTGAATTAATTTTTCCGGGTAATTATTTGATCCGTTCTATCAAAAACCATCAAAAACATCGTAAAATTGTGTCGTGTTGCAGTTCGATCATCATCGGGTGTTTATCGAACACTCCTGCAGCCACCAGGTCCAAATCTGTGTGTCTACACGCATCCCTCACCAAACCGAGGTCAGAAATTTTGGAGTTAGAGAAGGACAGAGCCAAATGGAACCGTCCCAAGAAACTGACCAACCCGAGGGGTGACCCGAATAAGTTATGTACTTTTCACGATAGCATCGAACACAGCACAGAGAAGTGTCAGAACTTGAAGGACGAAATACAGGAACTGATCGGAAGGGTTGGCTCGACACCTACGCGGCAAGGATCAAATCACAGAAGGCCTCACATGACAAGATAGAGAGCTGGAAACAACGGGACAAGCTCGTGATCCATGTTGTTTTAGGAGACGTCGAGGGAAGAATCTGCAATAGGAGCTGCAAGAGGCGCTTTAGAGAGATTCATCATCAGATCTGTTATGCAGAGATCAAGGCAGCCCCGACGGCCTTTACCTTGAGTATCACCCCCGAAGATGGGGGACGAATAGTAATCACACCGTTAAGCGATGTATGGTCAACACCGATGCATACACTAATTTGCTCTACAAAGAAGCCTTTGAGAAGATGGGCCTCCAACCAAGGCACCTCAAGCTTGCAGCAAGCTCATTATACGGGTTTAGTGGAGCAGGCATAATACCAAAGGGCATGATCAAGCTTCCTGTCACCTTCGGCGAAGGGTAGGCTACTAGACCTGGCAAACGGGTCATTCGATTCGATTTCATATCGGGTTGAATCGGTTGGATCATTATCAAGTTAGCATAAATTTCAGTTTCCATTCGATTTCGATCGGGTTTATTTCGGTTAGCCACTTTAATCAGTTTATGTTATTTCGAGTCGAGTGCGGTTCGAGTTGGGTTCATAGCAGGTCAGGTGAGTCTCGGGTCATAAATTTCTTGGATAAAAAAATTAATAATTTGATTTTGAGTTTATTATACCCTGAAATTGTAGGTATTTATTTATAAAACCATTAATAAATACAGAATCAATGAAGAAAACCATAAATTTGGGTGTTATTTTGAAAGAAATAAGTATTTATTAATCAGGTCAATCGGTTAGATTATTATTGGTTCAGTTAATTCGGGTTCGGGTATCATTCGGTTATATTAAATCCGGTACAATTTCGGTTTGATTCGAATTGAATCGAGTTTCGGGTATTTTTTCCAGGTTAATCCTACCAGGTGTTCGATCGGTTTCAATTCAGGTATTTTCGATCGGTTTTTCGAGTTCGGGTTTACTTTGCCAGATCTAGAGGCTGCCAAAAATATACATTAAACTTTTGTGGTAGTCGACGCCAAATCTGTTTACAATGCGTTAATAGGGCGCACCACCCTCGACGAAATCTAGGCAGTAATCTCTATTCGAGCCCTTACAGTAGCGTACGTCTCGGACACGACCACACAGGGAAAAGTTTACAGTGACCAATAATCGGCCAAACACTGCTACTCCATAACCATGCAGGGCCCTCAAGGTTACCTGAAGGGAAAAGAGAAAATGAATAACCCCTCCACCGGTGTCACTGAACTCCAGGACGACCAGCCGAACCAACAAGGAACGGCTGACCGAACCGAGCCCGAGGGAGAGCGTGATGGTGTAACTAGCAGGGGGCGGCTGGTGCTAATCGGGTTGGGCCTTGACCCAGGGTACCAACGCCGGTTGACCGACCTACTTAAACAACACGCAGACGTGTTCGCATATTCTACGGAGGAAATGTCGGCCTGTGTTGACACTAAGGTGACCGTTCACAAGCTGAACGTCGACCCAATCCATCGCCCGGTCAAGTAGAAGAAGAGAAACATGTCGGCTGAAAAGGACAAAGCCATCCAGGAGGAAGTCGGGAAATTGCTGAAAGCAGGATTTATCGAGCCATGCGACTACCCGGAATGGCTCGCGAATGTGGTAATGGTGAGAAAATCGTCCGGCTCATGGAGCATGTGTGTGGATTTTACGAGCCTCAACAAAGCGTGTCCCAAGGATTGCTATCCATTGCCACGAATTGACCAGTTAGTAGACGCGACGAGCGGCTACTCCATGCTAAACTTCTTGGACGCGTTCTCGGGCTACCACCAAGTGTATCTATGGGAGCCGGACAGGATCAAATACGCATTCATCACTAGCGTAGGCACGTTCATGTATAGAATGATGCCATTCGGCCTAAGAATGCTGGTGCCACATATCAGAGGTTGGTAGACCGGATATTCCAGGAGCAGATGGGCAGAAACGTTTAAGTGTACATTGATGATGCCATCGTGAAGAGTAAGGGTGACGATCAACACCTAGATGATTTGAGGGAAACATTCAGATCGCTGAGGCGTTACAGAATGAATCTGAACCCCAAGAAGTGCACCTTCGGAGTCCGCTCAGGGAAGTTCTTGGATTTGTTTGTCAGCTCGAAGGGAATTGATGCTAATCCTGAGAAAGTCTAGGCTATCCAAGATCTACCCGAGCCCTAAACCATCAGGGATATCCAACGGCTAACCATCGGGGAAGTTCTTGGATTTCTTTGTCATCGCCAGGTTAGCCGACAAGACCACGCCTTTCTTCAAGGTCTTGAAGGGAAACAAGCAGTTCTGATGGGGGGACGAGTAAAATATAGCTTTCGAACAGTTGAGGGAGCACTTGAAGACCCTCCTCACGCTAGCCTGGCCGGGCGTAAGTGAGAAGCTGTACCTATACATAGCCGTGACAAATACAACGGTAAGCGCGGTGATCCTCTGAGAGGAGACCGAGACCCAAAAGCCTATCTATTTCATCAGTCATGCCCTAGGACCGGCAGGGAAGAACTACCCCTTGGTAGAGAAGGCGACCTACGCCGTGGTTATCCCGGCCCGGAAGCTCCGACCATACTTTGACGCACACCCAGTGGTCGTCCTTACAAAGCAGCCTCTGGAAAAGGTCTTGGAGATGTTTGAGAAATCTGGGAGATTGTTGAAATGGGTAATACAACTGAGTGGACTAGGGATATCATACAAAGCCCGAACCGCCATCAAAGCCCGAGCGCTAGCAGACTTCCTGGCCGAGTGTTCTCACTCGTAAGAGGATGCCCCTCCTCCCAACTAGTGAGTGGCAAGTATTCACGGACGGGTCATCGACGGCGGTTAGTACGAGGGCAGGAGTTGTGCTTACCAGCCCTGAAGGTGCTGAGTTTGAGCAGGCGCTGTGGTTCACATTCCCCGCCTCAAACAATGAAGCTGAATACGAGGCAGTGCTGGCGGGCATTAGCCTAGCCACGACCGCGGGAGCAGAAAGAGTAACATTGGCCACGAATTCACAACTCATTGCCAACCAGATCAACGGAGAATATGAGACGTGAGAACCAGCCACGGCTCAGTATCTCGAAAAGGTAAAAGCCAAGTTATCGAAACTTAAGTCATATAGAGTAAAACGAGTGCCAAAATCACAAAACCACCGGGCGGACGCCTTCTTAAAGTTGGCGAGTTCTAGCCTACAGGATATAAGAAGGTTGGTCTGGGTTGATGTTTGGAAAGTCAAGGCAATTAGTGAGACCCCGACCCTGAACACGATAGGTGCGGTCGAAGGACAAGAGCAAGTAACCTGGATGACGCCCATCATTCGGTTTAAGAAAGACCAGATCCTACCGGATGATCCAGCACAAAGGAGAAAGATACAGATGAATGTTGTGCATTACATCATGATAAATGATGAGTTATAAAAAAATCCTTCTCCGCACCACTACTAAAATGCCTCGGACATCGCATGGCAGACCTTGTCCTTGATGACGTACACTCAGGGATTTGTGGACATCATGCCGGGGGAGAAGCTTAGCTCACAAGGCCCTGAGGGTTGGGTACTACTGGCCAACTATGAAGGCTGACGCAAAAGAGCTTACTCAAAAATGTAGATAGTGCCAATTCCATGCCTCGGATTCATGCCCCAGCTCGGGTGCTCTAGCCGATCCTATCTCCCATTCCCTTCGCTTAGTGGGGAATGGACATCCACGGCCCGTTCGCTGTTGTTACTGGAGGTAGGAAATTCCTAATAGTCACCATCGACTATTACACAAAGTGGATAGAGGAAGAAGCCGTCCCTAACATCACCGAACCGACGGTCAAAAAATTCATTTGGAGGAAAATTCTAACCCGCTATGGTGTTCCCAAGGTACTGGTGTTCGACCGTGGTCGACAGTCTGACAATGGCCCCCTACGGGAGTGGTTGGAAGGGCATGGCGTGGCCATGGCATACTCAGCCATATTCCACCCCCAGACGAACGACCAAGTTGAGGCCGCCAAGAAGCAAATATTGAATGGATTAAAGAAAATGGTGAATGATCTGAAGGGGCGGTGGGCAGACGAACTGCCGAGCGTCTTATGGTCTATCAGAATAAGCTAGAAAGAGTCCACATGCCAGACACCCTTCGGTTTGGTGTACGGAGCCAAGGCTCTTCTACGGATTGAAGCTCGCCTTTCTAATCTCAAATCCCAGATGTTTGATAGGGCGAGCAATGAGGAAGCAATGGCTGAGGCACTTAACCTAGTGAGCGAGGTAAGGGTAGAGGCCTGCACAAACATTGCCGCATACCAACAAAGGATGAGAAAAGCTTACAATAGAGAGTATCTGAGCGCAGTTTTCAGGTAGGCGACCCGATCCTCAGAAAAACCAAAGTTGTAGGCAAGGCTCGGGAAAATGGGTAGCGGAGTGCTAATTGGGAAGGCCCATACCAGGTCGTCTGTATTCTCAGACCCGACACCTATAAGATCGCTAACCTCGAAGGCTAAGAGTTAGCCGCACTGGAACATAGATACTATGAAGAGGTACTATGTCTAAGAAGGCCGAACGTGGTTTGTCCTAAGGATTCCTTAATTTTTTCTTTCAAATTCCCTAAAAAGCACGAAGTACGGTCAGTAGCAAGATGAATAATGGAATGGAGATTTTTTTACTCGTCACTTGTTCTTTGGAATTCTCAAGTAACGAGTAGGGGGCAATAGGGGAGGAGCCCCTGTTGCAAGACCTAGATCACAATGATCACTCCAACGCATAAATCTCCCGCCTGACACCAGTCAGGCAGGGGGCATGGCCACAAGCGCTGAACAAGGTCTAAGTGAGACTTAGCTTTGTATAAAAAATACAAATCTCCTGCTTGACACTAGTCACGCAGAGGGCACGGCCACAAGCGCCGAACAAGGTCTAAGTAACACTTAGCCTTGCATAAAAAATACAGGTCCCCCACCTGATACCAGTCTGGTAGGGGACACGGCCATAAGCGCCGAACAAGGTCTAAGTGACACTTAGCCTTGTATAAAAAATATAGGTCCCCCACCTAATACCAGTCATGCAGGGGACAAGGCCACAAGCGCCGAACAAAGTCTAAGTAACACTTAGCCTTGTATAAAAAATACAGGTTCCCCACCTAACACCAGTCAGGCACGGGACACGGCCACAAGCGCCGAACAAGGTCTAAGTAACACTTAGCCTTGTATAAAAAATACAGGTCCCCCATGAGTATAGACTTATACTTACGAGGAATTGATCACCAGTCCTACTGTGAACATATAAAAAGTTATCCTTCCAATTTTTCACACTGGACAAAGCGGACCAGGAAAGAAGATGACCCATAGCTCGGGTGAGTGACCAGTAGCCTAAACAACTGGCACTGGTCTTACTCATAGTTAGGCTCGTCATGCTGCAAAGGGCATTGATGGAAGGTTCGTACCCCGGGAACAGGCAAACCCACGCGTAAGCCACCAAACTCTTAACCTAGAGAAGGGTCAACTGGGCATTGGCCACATTCATCCTCCAAAACGCCTCTACAATGAAAGGATGTAGAGGTAACCGAAGCCCAAACAACAGGTCTTTGTGATACACGACAACACAACCTTCGGGGGGGGGGGGGGGGGGGGGGGGTTGGAAACCATGTCCTTCTCCCCAGTATACCATAAGGAGTACCCATGCCCAAAGTCGTAGAAGAGTATTAGATCCTTTGTCGCATCAGCAAACATTATGTCACCCTGGTTGCCCTCGTCTGTGCGCTGGTGAAAAGGGACTACGTAGATCTCCTTATCTAAAAAGGAAAGAGTGCTCGTGGCTTTAGCAAAAGGACCCACCACAGTGACAGGAGTAGCATCAACACCCGCTCCGCCCGAGTCGGTAATATCAGAGGGAGCTCTCTCCATAAACTTGGCTCCTCCCTCATCAGGATCAATTTGGGGGCACACCACCTTCGTCGACGGCCCAACGCCCTCAGCCGTCAACAAGGACCCAGTAGGCGCTGCCGGCTCCGATGGGCCAGCATGTGCCACCATCACATCCGCCCCTCCCGTTGAGGTGGCAGAGCGGGAGCATGGTGACATACCCCCCTCATCATCCTCAGGAGCACGTAAAATAAGCGATTTCCAATGATGAGTACGCATTCTCACTCTTTCCCTCACTCTTCCTTTAATACAGGGAGGACAAAGGAAAAAAGAAGGGAATAACTAATAAAGTCGTGCAAGGAAAAGGAGGAGGAAAAAAATCTGACCTAAATGTCTAAGCCGCTGAGCCTAAAGGATGAAGGGGAAGACCTGGAACCCTAGCGCGAAATGAAAAAATTTTGTGCAAGAGAAGGCGAAATTTAGGATGCCAAAGTGGTAAAGTGCAGGGAGGGGTATACATACATACATACATGTGTGTGTGTCCGTGTGTGTGTGTAATATATATATATATATATATATATATATATAAAAGAAGAGGACCTGAAAGGTCCCCCAATAAGACTTCCACACGTGTCGCATCCTAAAGCCACTATCCGTCACATACCAAAGCATGGGTAATAGCAAAAGTAGAAGGTGAAGAGGCACAAGGCGCGAAAAAACAAAAACCGAATATATAATACAAAATGACATCATCAAATACTGCATTAAAAAATGGGCCACATAGGATTTACTTACAGATTTGATCAGTCAGGATGACTAAAAACATCAGAATAAGAGAAAAGATGAAGGAATTACAATTAGGTTCGGATACCACTAATAGAAAATACCAAGAAGCAAAACACTTGGGTTCGGATACCCCGCTGCCTCGGCCCTGGCAAAGTAGGTATGCGTTACTTTCACCGCCTCCACAACAGGATCCGTCGCCCTGATGATGGACGCTTGTCCGTGGGCCCACGACTGCTCTTGTCAAAATTAGGAAGGGGATGCTCTCTAAGGATGACTGCACCAACATCCTCGGCAGGGCCCCACTCCCAGTCATCCGGGACGTCCTCCACATTGTTCCCCATCACCGCTTCGTCTAGCCCACCAATCAGCTCCTCCCAATTCAGCTTCGCCTTGTCTAGCCCACCGCCCTTGTCCAGTTCGGGGTCAGAATAAGTGTCGGGATTGTTCCTCAGCTTTCGAAAGAATGCCAGAATCTCCCTGGACTCGGGAGAGAGAGAGAGAGAGAGGAGGGGAGGCAGGGGGAGAAGGAATGAGAGAGTAGAGGGCCCCCCACTGCTCCTCCTTATTCTCAGAGCAAAGGGTAGGTAAAGTGGGCGAGGAAGATCCTGAATCAGGGATATCGGGATCTAAGTTCTCCGGTCGAAGCCAAGGGACACAAACGCTGCACCTCCGGTTGTCGCACCCCCTGACTGCTCACAAGGATTAGGTTTTGTTTTCTGCCAAAATGCTAACTTCCTAGGGCGATGAATTGCCTCCAGAAGTCGAGCCGAGCCAGGGGTAAAATCCGACTTCTGTGCCCAAAGGAGGGATCTTCTCAAGATTTGACGTATTATAGGGCGGTATCGAAACCTCAAGCGACGACCAAAGAATCTTCTAGTCCTCACTATTGTGCCCCTCGCGAAAACCAAGTCAACTCGCCAAGCCATCTTTGAGGAAAAGAAAAGATGGAATGAAGGGTTGGAAGTTCATATGTCTCCCTTTTATACTCCAAAAGAAAAAAATGGTTGGGGAGTTATTACCCCAACTGCCCTCAAGGAAGATGACAAGTGTCAAAGGGGAACACAACCCAAAATATTTCTTTTACTCCTGTAATGATTACAATGGCTAACAATTGAGTGCCTTGAGCACACGAAAGGACTGTTGATTGGAAAGCCCAATAAGACAGCCCAAGCCTTAGAAAGGGGCAAAGGGCGTGGGAAACGAAGGCAGGATTTACTCCCTCAGGCCAGGCGCGGGGCATGCATAATGACTCCCCCCACTGTGAGGCCAGCCCTATAACTTCGCTCCTGGAGCATCTCTTCGGTAGCCGGCAGGAGCCCCATGCCTCCCGGCCACCGAGGAACATCACTGCCACCCCTCGGTCTAGGTCTTCTCTGGTCCGGACCAAGCATGAGTAGTCCTGCCGAGAGCTCGCCTAGGCTCTCGGCTATGGGCCTCGGATGGGAAAGGTCGAGACCACCGACATCATCACCGAAGATGTCGAGCTTAGCCCAACCGATCCTGCGAAGCCCCAAGTTGGGAGGTCCAAGAAGCTTACCAGCCTTGAGGCCTCACCACCCGAGGCAGGAAGGCGGGCCAACAGTGTAGTTTTCGCGTTCCTAGATGCATCTAAGGAGACCTCCTCCCCCAGATGCAACCCAAGGCAGGAGAAAGAGGTGAAGACCATACATAAACTGTTTTTGAGTCGATTGTTTCTGACTGAAACAGATGTCATGAATGTTGCTGCCCTAAGTAATGGCGAGCTAGCTTTTGGTGGGAAGGTTGTTGTTTTTAGAGGAGACTTTAGGCAAATACTGCCGGTTGTCCCTTAAGGCAATAGGTCAAATATCGTTCCTGCAACGTTGTGTTCATCATTTGTATGGTCATCATGCAAGGTTTGTTTTCACCTATTTGTAAACTTTTTTTCAATTTCATTACGTACTGTACTTTACATATTAGTCCATTAATGTATTTGCGCTTCTACACATCCTTTACCACTGTTAAAATTGTTTACAAAAATTCATACAGGTACTTGAGTTGACTCAGAACTTGCGCTTACGTGTTGGGAGCTCCTCTACTAATGCACATGAGATAAGCGAATTCTCCGACTGGCTGTTAAGCATTGATGAAGGAAAAGAAAGTGGTACAAATGATGGTAAAGTTGCTATTACTTTCCCGGAGGAAATTGTTATTCATAATATCGACGATCCAATTGCCTCAATTGTGTCCTCCACATACCCTTGGCTTTTGGATCGCCTGTCCGACGATGACTACCTACAACAAAGAGCGATTCTAGCACCTACACACAAATTTGTGGAGTTGGTTAACGACAATGTATTATCTCTTCTTTCCGAACTGGAGCAGGTATATTTGAGCTCTGATGAGTCCTGTATGGACGAAGCACCTGCACCCATGACTGATTTTAACTCAAATGATTCACCTACATGCCAACCTGATCTGCACTCAACTGAATTTCTAAATAACATCAAGTGCGCCGGGCTGCCTAACCATGAGCTGCGATTAAAAGTGGGTGTTATGGTCATGCTCATCAGGAACATTAACCAATTATGTGGGTTGTGTAATGGAACGCGCTTGATTGTTAAAGACCTAGCGACAAGATTTATTCGTTGTAGGGTGCAAACGGGTAGCCACAGAGGTGATTCTCTGTCTCCATCTGACTCTAGCAAATTTCCAATACAATTAAAAAACGACAGTTCCCGATTTCAGTATGCTTTGCCATGACTATTAACAAAAGTCAAGGGCAGTCATTGTCTCATTTCGGTCTCTACCTCCCCAAGCTTGTTTTACACATGGTCAACTTTATGTTGCATTGTCGAGGGTCACCAACAATCGCGGATTAAAGATTCTTATTTACGATGCGGAGAAGCGCACTTCTAACACTAATACT